>JAQMYL010000010.1:16952154-16972281 GCA_030014365.1 Clarias pachynema | reverse complement strand
GAAGCATTTATCATGTATCTCTTCATTAAATTATGTTTTTTTTTTTTGTGGCATATTTAAGTGAAGTAGATCAAACTAATTGTGATATTACACAAAGATAACCTAAATAAATACAAAATGCAGTTTGTAAATTATGATTTTATTTATTAAGGGAAAAAAACTAAAACATTTCGGGACAAACTTACCGTACATACAGTACTGTACTTTTTCAAAGATGCAGACTTTTGCGTGTAATGTGTTGCTAATGCAATTGTAAATGGATTAGCGATTGCGTTTGAATTTTGGCTGGCTTCACACGCGACGCAGAGAAAGTGAAAAAGCAAACGTGCTATTTAAATATGATAGGCTCATGACTTGTAAGACATGGGAAATGCAGATGCAAATGGACTTTTCTTTTTCATTTGAAATGTGGCAGTGAGTGTTCGTTCGCGAAGGCGAAAAAGCAAACGGTAATGCAAAGTTTGCAATTGTATTTGAATTATGGTACACTTTATGCATCCACATTTGGGAAACACAATTGCAAATGCAATTGGCAATTCCTTTTGAAAAATGTCCGGGATATCACTCCATAGTTGATAATGGAAGTGTAATAATTGTAAAGACTATGTGCACGACATATATTGTCACTTTAAAATATACAGTACCAACATGCAAGAGGTTAAATACACTCTACATTAGGGCTGTAGCTATCTAATATTTTAGTAATCGAAGATATTCTACCAAAATTTAATTGATTAATCGAGTAATCGGATATAATGTACTTTTGCTTAATTAAACAGCAATGTAAACAGCAATGTTAGGTGCTGTGAGCCGCCGCTATTTCCCACCGATTGCCCACCGACGTTCCGCGAAGTTCTGCAAGGTCCGCAAGCTTCCGCGAGGACCGCCAAAAAATGGAAAGATGGAAACGTAATCGCAGCGCCAAAACTCATGGTGAATCATGATGAACCGTACTTCCGGCCACCGCGCGAAACCACGTAGGTGAGATAGGGGTATTAAAGTTAACTGAGATGAATTAAGCGCATTACAGAGCCATACATTCTTATTTTAAAGCCTTTTCTCAGATGCAAAAACAAAAAAAAAGGTGTTTCAAATGACTACAAATGAAGTTTCAACATCTACAGCTCAGGCATAACATATAAGCCTTTACTGACAATTTCTGTCGTTTTCTCTTCCTGGTTTCTTCATCTCTTGGCTCGCTGATAATTTTAACGCTCCCTTCCATTTTGCAGCCGCACCAGAATGCTCCATCAAATCAATACACAGCTAATTGTTTGTGTCTCCTTCCGCTTTTTGGGTGACGTAAGCGCGTCTTCTTCGTCAGTGTTTAGTGGTGGCTTGCATCCGGACGCGCACTTTGTCAAAAGCGTGCTGTCAACAAATAATTGCACAAAAACATAATGCAAGCTTTTAAAATTAATTAAGCGAAGCTTTGAGGCAGAAGATTTTGCCTCTTTTCAGCCCTACTCTACATACATTTAAATCTCGTGAATACTTGGTCTGATTCGGGGGCTGGGAAAGTTGGATCAACAGCTTTGAACTCTTTGCCTAATATGCCCCATACACAGCAATCTGTGATGGACTGACTGGAGAGTTCTGATACCTTTCTATGATAGCCAGCATTTTCTGTAGTTTGTGTTGCATTGACTTTTCTGTGGGATGGAACTGGACGGACTCCTCTTTGATCCACACATGCATAAATGAGCCTTGAGTGCCCATGACCCTGCTACCAGTTTACTGGTATATAATTAACCTGGTGGTGGTGTTATTGTTTTGGCTGATCGGTGTAGCCATCATGTCTAGTTCGTAAGTGGGTGAAAATGGGTTCAAAAATCCCACCACATTGGCATATTTTAAATGTCACATTCCCTGTTGTCTTCTTTCACCCACATCAGGACAACAAATTGGTTTTGGATTAGGACACTAGAAATAGGCAGCAAAAATGTGCCCGGCGCCAATAAAAAACACAAAACTTTACACAATATTTGTCACATTTCTTCACACATTTCATGTTAGTATACGTTTCTTCAGTTAAGTCAATTAGGCCATCTGTGTCATTTATTTACATCAGAGGTAATGTTAAACAGTTGATTTCTGTTGTGGCAGTTGAAGGGCCTTAGAGCCTTAGACCTACAGAACCCTGGTTCCTTCTAAAGAGCAATTTTCAGACAACTGAAGGCACTACAAGCACCTATAAAAACTCATGTGTAAAAAACTTATATATAAAGTTTCACAGAGACATTGCATCACCCAGAAAAAAGGTATACATTATACTTTGACTAAATGCAAAACGATTTGTCTAAAGCTTAAACCCAAGCTGGAGTTAATGACGGGAAGGAAAACTCACTGATATAATGTGAGGAAAAAAACCTTGAGAGAAACAAGACTAAAAAAGGAACCCAGTCTCATCTGAGTAATATCGAGTAGTATATCACTATAAATAAATATTTAATTAATTACAAATTCCTTCTAAAATTGTGTGCTGTATAGTCAAACATGGAGTTGTATAACAGGAAGTTTTTTTTTAGTTAACCTAAAGACCACTTTGTTGAGGTTACTAACTGTTCACCTATGGAGAACTTGATACTGTTCATGGTTGTTTGAGTCTTTTCATTTATTTGACATTGAATGTATAACATTTATGGCAGACTATAAGGACTATTTTAACAATTATCAAATTGTTACATTTAAAGCTAATTTCTGCCAAAGAATCCACATTTTTGACACAAATTATGGATTTTTTTCATGATTTTAATTATTTTCTCATTCCTTTTCTCTGTGAGTTGAGAAATTACAAGCACGCTGGGAAGACTCACATAGCAAGTTAATGGACAGGATAATACACCTTCAGAACATGTATCAAGACTCCAAGGATTGGCTGGATGCCAAGAACGTGGTGGAGTCTCACATAAAACAAGCCAATGAAAAACTAGAAGGTTGTAAGCAAGTCACACAGAGTGCCGACCACATGAAAGTTAAGGTAATATGAATTTTATTTCAGTAATTGTTATTTCTATGATGTGATACACACTCACATTTTGACTAGTGAAGATACTGGAGCAGGGTTTTTTTGTTTCTTTCTTTGTTTGCTTTTCATTTTTACAGGCCTGTAGAAAGTTTGACGTTTACCATATAATACAGTAGCACACATGTTAATGTCGTCTATTGTGGAAATGGAATTTTAATTTGTGATTTATTTCAGAGAATTGTTATGGATATACAGATGTTGCAAGCAGAAGTTGATATGACTAATGAACTGGCAAACAATCTACTGGACCATTACTCAGATGATGACACAAGCAAGATTAAACAGATAACTGAGAATATGAATCTTGCTTGGGGCAGGATCAAAAAAGGGTGAGATTGCAATTGGGAATTAATTTACTGTTTCTATTTATCATATGTATATGCTGACGAAACGTAAAATCTACTGTATAAACATGAAATGTAATGGTTGTTTCCTGAGATACAACGGATTAATTTTCTACAACATATTAAACAGCGCATACAGTATGTACTGTATACTGTATACTGTATGCGCTGTTTAATATGTTGTAGAAAATTAATCTGTTGTATCTACACTGTATGTATACATTGTACCTATACACTGTATGTACAAATGTGCACGCCCATACCCAAGAAAGAGCAGACAAACGCAGGTCTTGTCTGTTGCATTCATTTCATTTCATTCACTGCATAGCATGTCTTTTTTTTAATATTTCAGTTTTACATAGTGTTTGCCTCATCATTCCCTCGCTTTTTATTTTTAATGGTAATTCTTACTAGTGTGCTGAGATTTTAAATGCCAGAGTGTCTGTACAGTCATATTAAAGGTTGGGCTGTCTGGTATTGTAATACAGTGTACTGTAGTCTGAGTTAACATCACAGATATCATGGCTGTGTGATATGGTGACTGGAAGGGCATAGCATATGATTTACATAAAACCATCAGGTTCCTTTTGCTTTTTGCTGAAAGGCCAGAGTTGCAGTAGAGAGCACTCTCATCAATTTATATGAAGATATAAAAAACACATTATTCATCTCAAGTACACTTAATACAGTTTTACAAGAATATTAGTTGATACGTTTTTCTGAGAATCTTAAAGAATATGCCGCAGCTCTTGAGGAGATTTGATCATACCTGCTTCTGTTTTTGCAGATGACATTTGAATAGATTTTAGTATTATTTTTGTCTGAAAAGTGGTACCGAATGTTAGACTGTATATAGTTTAATTTACTGATGTACAAATATTTTTCAGTAATTTTAGTTGTTGGAACAGTAATGTTTGGAATCTATTTTTTATTAACTCAATAATGCAGATGTCATAAAAACAAATACTGTATTTAGGACCAAGTTTGTCTTGGCAAACAGGGTCTCTAAGACTCTTACACAGTATTATGTTTAAGCACTAACTGAATGAATATTAAAATACACACTGGTAAATTCAGACAGGTAAGATACATGACCAAACCAGTGTACGTAAGACCTAAATCAGTTTATTTTTTCACTAAATTTATACAGAATTATATTGATTTTTGACAAAGACTTAAGTGTTTCACCCACTTTGCAACAGAATGCTGGATGTATTTTGTTTCCTTCATTAAGAAACATGAGTTAAAAGTTACAGTCTAACCTTTTTCTATTAAGATTTCTGTAAATCAGGTATAAAAAGTACGTAATCATAAAAACCTTGTGAGAAGGTTCTTACTGCTGGTACAGATAAAAGTGATTTGACACTAACACTGCTGAGTTTTTTTTATCCAGGTCTATATTTCTATATCAAACATTACACATTAACTTATCACTGCTTTTAGTGCAGGGGATACAGAGGCAGACATAGAGGCCAGACTACAGCAAATGGAGCATTTTTATGCAGACCTGGAAATGTTTTGTAACTGGCTAACTGAAGCAGAGACTACAGCAAATGTCTTACAAGGTGCTACAAACAAAGAATGTCTTCTTGAGAATGCAGCCAAAGTGCGACAGTTGCTAGAGCAATGGCAAGTAAGTAATACGTTTGTTTAGCCATATTCTGTTTATTTTGTGCATAACTCATCATTAGGGCTGGATTGGCAATGTGGCATACTGGGCATTTAATACGTCATGAAACATGATATTGTGGAAATGTCATCCAACCAGTGTACAGAAGACCAGATCAATTTTTTTTTTTGCTAAATCCACACATAGTTATACATATATACATTTAATTTGTTGTCTACACTCACAGCATAAGGCAGAGAGATAAAGTATCTTCTTCCACCTATACAAAATCTTCTTGTTTTTGTCTTTTGTAAAAAAAAAAAAAAAAATTATTAAAAAAAAAAACAGATAAACCAAGATAAACACGTACTGCATAGAAAAAGATTTAAATATCATTTAGAGATATTTGTGTTTTGTTGGCCCCAAGCTAGTGCTCTTTCATTTTAGATTTAGCAAATGAATATGAAACTAATACTTGTCTATACACATTTAACAATAAGGAAATTTTACAGTAAGTTCCCAAAATACGAACGAGTTTGTTCAGAGAGTTCAAATAAGTCCAATGTGTTTGCAGGTCCAACAAATATTGTCTAGGTACTAGGATACTAACACAAATGCTTATACGCAGTATAAAACTAACATGTTACATGATCTTGTCCTTGTTTTTAAAATCCTGCCGATGGTTTAACTATTCATGTCACTTTTGTCTCCATCGTTATTGCTTGGTGCTTCTTACTTGCTTCCTGACATCCCCGGATGCACACTGCATGCATGTGACAATGTACCCCGGACATGTGATCTAACTTTCGCGATTAAACATGCACGAACGCATGTTTCTATCTTCAAAAGTTTGTAACTCAAATGTTCTTATGTAGGGGACTTACTATACATTGTTCATTTCTGATGCTGTGCGCGGCAATGTTGATTTGACTTCACTGTACCGGGGAAAGAACTGGGGAAGGATTTATAAATCAGCACGAAATTAAACAACCCATGGCATTGTTTTTAATAGCCTCAACCTTGCAAAACTAGAACAGTATGGTGTAGAACTGTTTGTTTCCTTTTTCGGCCTGTTCCATATCTAATTATTAGCCCTTCATTGATTTCTTTCCATTACAACAGTTTTGTTCAAATTTCTCTCTCGTTTCAAAATGGCTTGTTTTTCTCCCACAGACAGTTCTCTGGTCTTCATGTTGGTTAATCCTTTTAAACAATAATTGCAGTCTTCAAAGGCAAAAGCCAAGGCTCAAACCCAGAGTAAAAATTTGAAGTTATTACATTTTTAAACAGTCAACAGGGAACAACTGGGCAACAAAAAGCGACTATTCCGGCACATGTTCAAGTATATTTTTGGTCACTTTCATAAAGGATTATTTTAAATAAAAGATGCCATACTTTAAGTTGTGTACGTTTATGGCATTTATGCCCCTATTCAGATTGACTTAGATTTTATCTTATTATACATCTGAGCAGTTGAGGTTAAAGGGCCTCATCCAAGGGCCCAATCATGGTAAAGTTGTAGTGTTTGGGTTTGAACCTGGGACCTTCCATTCATTAGCCCAGTGCCTTAACCACTGAGCTAAAATACTAGTGAAACAGCAGGTGTAATATTTATCTAAGCTCAACTGCACCATTTGAAGACCAATTAAATTTATAATTTCCATTTTTGTAGTTTTCCTAAACCATGTCAGCATCAAAACATAGTCAAAATTATGATTTACTATTACTATTACTAAATTGTGTAATACATATTTTCATATGCACCAACAGAGCAGCAACATTTCAACTTGTTTTATTTATGTACCCATTATGAACAAAACTCTTACGTTTTTTGCAACTTTTTTTTTTGTTTTTTGTTTTAGATTTCATTTGCTGCAGTTAATCAGCATGTTTCAGTAATATTTCTATATCTTATACTTTGTGATCAATTATGCATGTGTGACATGTTTCAGTTTTCCTCCTCTCTCATATTTTAATGATATTTTTCTTTATACGTGTAAAGTCACAGTAAATACACACAGTTTATTAGATTGCACATTAATGTGTAAATTAATGTTCTTTATTTGCTTTCTCAGTAATTCTGGCCTTTAGTGTTTAATCAGTGTATAATAATGTTGAATCACTTATCTTGGTCATCCTGCACTAACTGGTATGGACACTGTGTGCTTGGCAACAGTACAAATATTCAGTTAAAATTTGAAGAGGCAGACACACAAGTGGGATTATAAGGACATGCCTTTGTTCTCAGGATTAAGCCTTCCTTCAGCAGCAGTGCCCACTCTCCCCATGAACAACAGACCCAATGTGCCTTCTTCAAAAGGCATGCTGAAGCCTCTAAGCAGTAATAGTAGAATCCCTTTTCTGGCTGTTCACCATCTTCACTTGTTCAACTTTATTCCATTTTAGCTCTTAACTTATTCTACTTAGATACATCCACATAGTGTGGAAATAAAGGGCTAGGGCTCTAGGAAGTCAAGTGTACATGCATTTTCACCTGAAGACTTAATTTATGGATATGTTACACCGGAGGACATATCGTGTTCAGGTCTGATTATCATTGTTCTTTTCTTGTTTAATGCTGGGTTTTGTTTTACTTCATAGGGAATAGGTAAGGTAAGTTTTCTATAGTACAGTCAAAGGAAAATCTTTATTCTTGCTATATGTGAATGTTAAATGATGTACAACACAAATACAGTTGTAAATTATTATACAAATAATGTACCACCTGTTTGACATTTACCAAATTTACTAAGATGAAGATGTGTAATATAATGTGATTAACTTGTTTATACATTTTTGCTTCTTAGCTCAAAGGACAGAGACAGCTAACTGAAATACCCCTGTTGTACCCATGTTTATGTCTACAGGACCTCCAGAGGGAGATTGACACCCAGACAGATACGTATCATTCACTTGATGAAAATGGGCAGCGTATTGTGGCATCACTAGGAAGGACAGACAATGCTGTAGTGCTGCAAAAACAACTCTACAATGTGGGAAGGCGCTGGCAGGACTTGTGTAAAAAAGTTAATAGTATGAGGTAGGAATCTTTTTATTTATTAAGTAATTGTGGTTATGACCAATAGCATACATACCTTTCAAATCTGCTAATTAAATTCCTACATGATAGCAAAAAGCTATTCATTATTTTAAAAAAATTTATATTATAAAAACATTAATTCATAGTTCATTATCGTAACTCAATTGCCGCATAAAGGAGCTTCAAAGATTTATCCTGATTCATCAAATGTACACATAGTACACCAGAACAGAAAGTACATAGAACAACATTAGGTGACGAGAATGACAGAAATTGCATGGTAGAGGCAGTGTTATGGAATAGGTGTGTACAGCTGCCAGTGAAAGTGGGTAAATTGTGTTTTTTAATGGTGTTTTAGGGATAGGGATAGAGAACCTTATGTAGTCAAATGTTAAAAGGAGTATCTTGAGGACCTCCTGCATTCAGTATACCTTCTATTGAAGATGAGGGTGAATTTCCTACCAATTAATCCCCTGCAGATTTGTCTAGTGTTACCCTCATGAGCATTAAAGTCAAGTTGAGCTACAGCAGTTTTCTGCAGGGACGCCTTCCAGCACCCCACCCAATGTCACAACAAAAGCAGAATGCTCTAAAATTAAAGTTTGCTGCATAAGCACAAGCAAGAGTAAGTCTCTCTCCTAACACAAAGCCGAAGGTCGTACACCTTCACGTTTACCACGGTAGGTTTACTCCAACCTACCAGTCTCTGGGGGATTATGAGTACACCCAGTGCTTCTCTGTGCCTCTCACCCAGAGTGAGTCCCCATTAGAGTCCATGTATAGGGTGATGTGCTGATGCTAGGAACAGTGTTGTTGGGCTGAATACCCTGTGTTTCGGTCCTCCAAGGCAAGGCAAGTCCTCCCAATTCTTATATCCTAATGAAAGAAAATTTGAAGAGCTAAATTCTACATGGTAGAAAATGTGATACCACTTTAGTCACCTAAAGACATGCAAAACAAAACATTTTAAAATGTCTTGTTAAGAAACTCGTTCTCGAAAATCATGAATGTATGAACTTGTTCCACATTTTTAAGACAGAAAGTGCTTCATGCTGTGCTCAGATAGATTTGTTCCTGCACTTTGCTTTAACCCTCTAAGGGGTAACAAGCTTCTCTTTCTCTTTAACAGCAGGGAAAGCAAGAGGTGCATGTGTGAGAAATGTTTGAAATTGATTCTTTGTTCCAAAAAAGAATCAATTTCAAACATTTATCATTCATGCACCAGCAGTTTAGTATAGTGCTTGGAGACTCATCTGGGGATGCTACTGGTCCAGATGCATGCATTTCCCATGCGAAGGGCTAGCATCTCACACAGGTGTATGCACATTTTAGACTCCATTTACTGTAGTGCTCAAACACTTGTCCTTTTGCCTTGTAACTTGAAAAGTGCCCTTTTTTTGCAGGACATTTCGCAGGAGAGTCACAGCCTGATTTTTTTTTATTTATTATTATTATTAATAAAATTATATCAGCCATTGCCCATTTAGTGCCTCATAACAGCTTCAAAGCCAGGAGGTTGTACTTTGGATCCAGATAATGAATTAAACATATTAGAGTCAGATACTTAAATCATAAATGTAAATGCATTTAACATTCAGCTGTTCATTTCTAGACATATGGGATCAGTGGACTAAAACTATATTCACTTTTAATTGTAGTCCTAGAGTTTAAAGATGGAATGGGATAGTAACTCTGTCACATTCACCCATATATGTAATTAAAATAAAAATCTTTGACACATAATGTTCTTTTTAACAGCTCTGTAGACAATTTATAGCCTCAGATTGAGCTGAAATTTAGATGACTGTAGAGTTGTGAGTGATAATGGGACACAAGCTCTGTATGATACAATTACATGAAGTAGTAATCCATTCTGGGGAAATCTTGTTAATATTTGAACTAAAAACAAACACACCCCTCTCATCAGTGCATCTTTAGAAGCTCCACTCCCTTAATAATATAAGTTGGGCTTGCTGACCATACTGTACATGCATTATTCGCACTGATTGTCTTTTTATAGTTTACTTCGTGGTAAAATTAATATTACCCTTCTTTTAATCTGAAACAAAACAACATTGTACATTGTTTTTATGCCTGAAACTCTTGAAGCCCTCAATGATTAACAGTCATTACTGTTACCACAGCTCCTTGCCCATGCCAGTTCATATATAATCTTTTCATGCACATACTTTGAATTAGCCTATTTTAATCACCCACCCAAGACATGTTTTTTCAGCTTACATAATAAAAAATTGCCCAAGTGGGCAGAAAACCAAACAATCTGTCAACTCTGAGCCCATTTCCCCATCTCATCTCCCTCCCTTCACCTTTTCGGTTCATGAGCATGAAAAAACGGCACCTGTTGCTGATTGTACGTTTCCACTTAACTTCCATTTACAGACCTGGGGCTGTGTCTGAAAACTAGATTTTTTTTTCTCAAGCCCACACACAATGGACAGCTATGAGACTATGAGGTGAAATTCAACAGTAATCTGAAACATGATAAAGTCCTAGAAATGCCTATAGTGGTAATATTTAGGGTTTTTTTGTTTGTGTTTTCGATGTGTGTGGACCCCCTAAGGGATTGCATGAATGAATCTGGCTCTCTGTGCACACAGTGCAAATCAGAACACCTCATCTCTGACCTGAGAGCCTACCTTGTTAGAATATGTCACAAAAGAGCTTGTCTAAAAGCAATTTTTCAGTTTTATTGATGTTATTAACACTGAACATTAGGGTCAAAACTGTTGTTCATGTCACAGCGATGACCGGAGTAGACAGACTGTAGCCTGTATCTCCAACCTTCCCTGAGTTGAGGCTGCATACCAGCACTCAGTGTCCAGCGACAAAAGAACAGGTTGATTTATCTGAAGGCAGAGGGAGAGAAACACAAATGTTACCGTGGAGACTGTTTAATCTTTCAATGAGACCCTTGGTATTTTCCGTCAAGGATATAAACAACATCACCTATAAAACAAAAAACAGGTTTACAGTACCTCTTACCCAAGGGGTGGGAAATGACCACCCGTAAGGACTCCAAAAGGTTACAATTCAAAGTAAGTGCTTTTATATGGAGGCATTTTTATTTAAAAAAAAAAAAAAAAACAGCTGGGGGCATATTAACACACTTCCTTCTGGTCTCTATGCAGGCCTTGCACAGCTTCTCTTTTAACGTACGATTTATTGTGTGTGTGTGTGTGTGTGTGTGTGTGTGTGTGTGTGTGTGTGTGTGTGTGTGTGTGTGTGTGTGTGTGTGTGATGGCCATGGAAGGTAGAGAATATGAAACTTCCTATCAGAGCTCAAAGTCAAAGTAGCTTTTACCGTCAATCCAACCATTTACAGTAGTACAGTACACAGTAAAAGGAGACACTGTTCCTCCAGGACCATGGTGCTACACAGAACAACACAAAACTACACAAGACTACACATACTTTAACTAAACAAATTACACAAAGGGCTCTAAATACATAAAGTTAACGAGTGCAAGCCTGTACACACTCGTTTTCTCGTTGAGAATGAAAAATTACACGCAGAGTGTTTTTTCATCACTGTGTTCTAGTGGTTTCAGAGCATAATGTTAGAATTCACATTAAAAACAACAGCAAAGTCTCTATGCAAAGTCTCTATGCAGTCTCTGGCATAGACAGTAAGCCTCCTCCAGTTTAAATCTGAATACAAAAAATTAAAGAACTTTCTGAACATAAATTAGATACAAATATAGATAATGGTACTACATTACAGCAGTTTCTTTTTGATCTATTAAATGAAATATATTTTTCAGACGATTATATTTTTAAAACTAGAGAAGTACATTTTTTGAAGAAAATGTGAATGGTGCTTGCCGTGGCAAAACTTGGGCCTAGGGCATGGCCTGACAGTTTCACAATGATCCGGATGAGACTGATTGGTTGCCTGAGTAAAATAAGCCTACCCCCATATTAGCATGTTGCTAGCATGATGCTAACATGATTAGCATGTTGCTAACATGATGCTAACAATATTAGCATGATGTTAAGATGATTAGCATGTTGCTAGCATGATGCTAACATGATTAGCGCATGACTCCAATGTGATAAGCATGTTGCTAGCATGAAGCTAATATGAGTAGCATGCCGCTATCATAATAAGCATGTTGCTAGCAAACCCCAATGTGATTAGCATGTTGCTTGCATGATGCTAACACAATTTTAACATATTGTAGCTCTTAGCTGCTGGATATTAATATGTAGCTATTTACTGCAAGCATGTGTAGCCTGTTGGAAGCCCTGTTTGTTGGCTTGAGACAATGCCGTCATGTCTATTCAATTTTCTGATGCAGAGATAAATGTCATGGAGAATTGCTTGCTATGCTACTCTGTTTGGTTGCTAGGGAATGGCTTGACACCTGCTCATGAAGAAATCAAAGGCTTCTGTCTACAATGAATGATATAAATAACCAATCCCCATGTCTCTATTATATACTGCGTGAAGATAATCCACCATGGGTTTGAGTTGCTAGGGTGCTCCTCAATGGTTGCTGGTGCGTGGCTTATGAGCATCATGATAAACGTGAAAGACTGTTTGGTTGCCTGAGTTAAATAAGCCCTCCCCTGTGTCTCTACGACAGTGGGATCCACATTTAGGTTCAGTTTCAAAGTTCCTATGGAAGTTACCATTATATGTCAGTGGGGCAAATTTGAGCACTTCTTGTGCCCCAGGGGTACAACTTATACCCTCTTTCGGGGTATGTTCTGACAGCTTGCAAGCCTCTTCAAATGTGGTAAATTTGAGATTTCTACCAAATTCTTGCTCTGCGCTAGAATCCATCAAAGTAGGTCTCAATGTTAAGACGATGGGATTTTTTTCACTTCGCAAGCACCACTAAAAAGATTGGTGCATCTTCATGTCAGAAAGTACAAACTCAAATCTAGTATGTCTAGATACATGTATAATACAGTATGTAGATAGACAATTATTTATGTTTTCCCTTTCTTCTTCTTAGGCATCACCTAGGTGATAGTATGGAACAGTGGAAGCATTTTCACATATCCTTACAGGGTCTCCTGCAGTGGATACAGCTTAGGAGGGAGGAGCTGGAGCAACAGAAACCAGTTGGGGGAGACATTCCTGCAGTTCGTCAGCAACTAATTACTCATAAGGTTAAAACTGCACTCTTCTTACTATATGTTTCTCTTTATGTTCTTAATGATTTGTGGGATGTGTTTTTATGGGTTGTAGTAAGTATTATATTAATATTTTGCTCAAATTATTAACTTAGTTGGACAGTTGTGTAAAACAGAAATTGTGCCCTTAGTTATTGCAGGATAGTATTAGCTCAGGCTAGGAGCTGACTTAAGTAGTAAATAGTTAATTAAGTAGTAAAGTTGCAGAATGCAACGTGAAATTTATAATATAATTTACACCCAAGTAGAAATACTTGCTCATTCATGCAGTTATGACCCAATTATGTGATAACAGCACAAAGAAAATGGCATAATAAATGAATATGCATTGTTTTTCATAACCAGGGTTGTTTTATAATCATCAACCACGTCAGGTTTAATTTAAGGTGTTAACCAAAAATATTGCATTAACCATTTATCCCTCAATTTTTTATAAGCTGGACAAACTAACATAATTACAAAAAATAAGTATTATTTCTATTCTAAGTTTGGAGGAAAATCGTTTGCAGTGGATGACTGTCTGAAGTCTGGAAACCATCAGCATTACGGAAGTTGACTTTCCTTTCTTGGGATGCTTTGCTAGGCCTTTACAGCAGCTGCCTTCGGTTGCTGTTTGTTTATGGTTCTTTCTGCCCTTGGTTTTGTCTTCAGTAAGTTAAAAGCTGGCTCACTTGGGTTGAGGGCAGGCGACGTGAATTACGGCCATGGAAGACAATCAGGAGCAACATCATTAGTAATGCCACTGGCAACCACACATGCCCAAGCCATACCACTGACTCCACCATGTGGTATGCTTTGAATCATGAGCCATTTTTCCTTCTTCATGCTTGTTCCTATCATTCCAGCGAGAAAGTTTCTTGGTTTCATCATCCAAATAATTTTATTCAAGAACTGGGTAGGCTTTAAGATGTTTTCTAGCAAATTTGATTCAGCTTACCTTTCTGCTGAGTGTGTTTCTGGTGGTTTGCATTTAGAAGCCAACCCTCTGATGTCTATTTAATGTAGACTTTAACATTAATTTATCTGCCTCCTCAAGTGTGTTCTTGGTTTGGCTAAATGTCATGAACATTTTTCTTTCTTTAACAAATAAATAACCGACCATCCAAAATTGTTGTCTTTGGTCTTCCAGGCATTTTGCAGAGCTTGCCAGTGTAAAGAATGTACTATATTGTTATTTTGGCCACCAATTACAAATTAAGCTATTTATGTCTTGGATCTTTTATTAAATAACAATGACACAGACTACACCTGAGCAGGAAACTGCTTATACTGTAGATCAATTGTCAAATAAAGGGCTATGTAAAATGTCAGTAATTCCTAAATGATGAATGCAAGATAAAAAAAAAAAAGTTGTTGTTCTTAATGTCATATAAAGACTTGTCTCATAATCCTGTATCGTAATTTAGTTTTGACATTAGATGGTGTTTTTGTACTTTGAAGCAATTTGTTATCTGCAAATGCAGCTAACTATAAATACCACTACCATTTGTATTGTTATGAGAAAAAAAGGAAAAATACTACAATTGTGAATAATTCAGTACATATATTGTACTGTATCAATTTGTACAGGATTTTAGGAGGGAGCTGAGTGCAAAAGAGCCTTCAATAAATAGAGCATTGGATAATGTGAAGAGTTTTCTGATTGAGATTCCTGATGAAGAAAGGAAAGAAACCCCCACTGAAAGAGGTATGCCTCATAAACAGCAATCAAACCCCTGTTTGCTTTTCTTTTTTCTTCTCATCTTACTGTCTTGAGGAAAATCAGGGTTTTTTTCCTTTGGAAATTATGTGTGTGTATTTTAATTATGTACTGTGATATTATGGTAGTAGAACAAATTGTTATATTGTATCTATTGTTATAAGCTTTTTATGGGCTTCGGTGGTTAATGGCTTTCACACCAGCTAAAGAGCAAAAAACAATTGTAAAGTGGTGGTTTTCTTGGCGTATCTACGTGATATTCATATCGTCAGACTGTGTTGAATAAAATATGAAACGTTGTCAACACTAAAACAGATGAAGCCACAGCCTTCTATCTGTAAGATCCTATTATTTGAAAACCTAGTAATTATACAGGTAAGCCTGGATAAAATGGGAGGGTTGCATCAGGATGGGCATCCAGCGTACAGCCTGTGCCAAGTTGTGTGCGGACAGGATGGTCAGCTGTGGCACCCCCTCCATGCGAGCAGCTGAAAGACTAACAACATAGTAATTATTTGAATAATTTACTGATTTATATGATATTTATAGAGATTTAATGATTTACTGATTTAATGAAACATTTAAAATGATTTAAAATATTTACACCATTTTATTTGGTAAACAATCTAATAATGCCAGAGCTGATTGCAGTCACTGATTTATTGTTATTGTATGAGAGTTTAACATAACCACAGTGTGTCACACAAACTTTTGCTTGGGCTTTATACAGTATATTATAGACTCAAAAACTCTAAAATGCCATTCAACAAAGGCAACAGAGCAGATGAAGAACTTTTTCTTGTTATAAGTTTAGGGGTGAATGTTTTGTTAGTTTATCCCTAAATCTGTGGGCACATTGAATACTAATGTGAAACTGCAGAAAAGTGGGCTTAGGGGCCTGCAGGCAGCAGTTGATGTAGTGTGGCTGGATATACTGTATTCGATGCGCACCCAAGGGAATCTCAGCACTATGTGGGTTTTTTCACCAGGAAGGAGGAGTGAGTGAGATTTGATCCTCATAGACAAAATTGGTTTTGAGGATCGAGAGCAGTCTGTGACATTAGCTGCTCCAGATTCAATCAGTGTTGAAGCAGTATCTCCAGATGGACTGAACATAGCCTTGGGACAAACTGGACATAGTTCAACTGGGTGCTAATGGCTGGCACAGTAGAAGCATAATTTGTGCTTCCATATTTGTCAACTTGGCATGTCCAAGTTGCATTGGTTCTGTTTCTGGAATTTCCATCATGAAAGCTACCTGTGTTTTACCTCTCAAGTTCTTTAAAAGGTGGCAATGATGGATGGAGAGTTTTGGGAAGTTAAGGGATGCTTTATCATCAAGGCATGCCATTTCTGTGAGAATATCACAGACTCGGGTCCTGTTTATAAGCTGCTTTCAGTAATGGTTGGTTCCAGACACTGCCACTGTCTAGTGTGTAGAATGTTACAGTGAATGCTGGTTACCTAGTTGCTCTGAGGTTTTTGGAACCAGACAGCAAATGCTTACAGCATATGTGCTAGTTTAATTTTGTTGTTACAATGACACTTAATAACGAAACACACCTATATTGTTACATTAAATGTTACATTATAAGAACTTAAAGAAAATAGATTTTACTCCATGTGTAATCCCCAGGTGTCAGCCCAGAGGAGAGAATTCAAAATGTAGAGCGCATTTTGCGTAAGGAAGCAGAGGACGTAAACAAACTTTGGATAAACCTTGGTACAGCTGCAGCAGACTGGCAACAACAGCTGGAATTAGCTCTGGAGAGACTGGTAGAACTTCAAGCTACAGCGGATCAATTAGAGATAAAGCTACAACAAGCAGAAATTGAAAAAAATTCTTGGGACCCAGTTGAAAACTTGCTTGTTGACAATTTAAGTGACCAAATCGACATGGTAAAGGTTAGTGTTTGGCATCACACAATACTGATTCCGGGATGAAAGAGTGGGACAGTTAATTATAATTAATGAGATTAAATTGGGAGCAGTGAACATTGTAACTGAGCTTCCGACAACAGCTTAAATAATAGTTGCAAATAGCCCATACAGTTATTATAGTGCCTGTGCATCAATCCTATTAATGCCATAGACCACCTTGATAATTATTTGGCTGGTAGACAATTCATGGCACAGGAGTAACACTAACCTGGTTGTGATTTATGGATGGTGCTAATAAACAAAAATTATTTAGCGAATATTAATTCTGGAAGAAAACTATATGATGAAAAAGAAATGTTCTATTAGATTTCTCAGCTTAGGGTTGTGGTCAAAATGCACACCATTTATGGAAGGATTGTCAAAATCAGTTTCTGTAAGATAATACTAATAATACTTTGCTTAAATTCCTCCACTTTTCTTAATTAACCAGGTATTCCAGGAGACCATAGCTCCGATCCAGGATGACGTAAATCAAGTCAACAAAGTAGCCTCTCAGTTTAGAATGCCTGGTATTCAACTTTCACCAGACTATCTGAAGAGAAGTGATGATCTCAGTAGGCGATGGCGACTTTTGCAGGTAAACATATATTGAGAAAAAAGAGTCAAGTATGTTTGCTTAAGGATGATAATTTTTTAGTTGAGGATGCAACCATTTTACTAACAAGTTAAAACAAATTCAAGGAAATACAAGTTGGTATTCACAAAGCATGGCGTGGCTAGAATTTAAAAGTAGCATACTGTATATGGAGTGTGCACTATGAATCATAGCTGGTTTTTTTTGTTGTTTTTTTTTCTTTTAAATGTGCTGATTATAATGATAAATACCACAGTATGGTGGTAACTAAACTGTTCATGACAGCATTCTCCCAGTGCTTGGTGGGTTTCCTCTGGTTCTCCGGTTTTCTCCCACAGTCCAAAGACATGCAGATTAGGCTAATTGGCGTTCCCAAATTGCCCGTAGTATGTGAATAAGTGTGTGAGTGTACAGTATGTGTGTGCCCTGCAATGGATTAGCACACTGTCCAGGGTGTACCCCTGTCTTGTGCCCTAAGTCTCCTGGGATTGGCTCCAGGATAAATAATTAATTTTTATTATATATTTAAAAAAATTTGGGAATGTCATTAAAACATTGAGTTTTTTTTCTCAATATTTTTGCCCGCCGCACAAAATGATATATGATATATATAAACTCATCATTTAGCTCCTTAAGCATTAGAACAGAGGTGGAATCAACCAGTCTTTTTTCGGGGCATAGGCAAGATGTTAGGGTGGGTCTGAGGAAGACAGTGAAGCTGATGATGATGATGACGATTGCTTTGGTTGTTGTCAATATTACCTAAGGATATAATGTTCTGCTCATCTACTGTATAGTAAAACTCCTAGTGACCTGTAGACTGTACATGCAGGACCATCTTCAATAACCGTAAGTGATTTTGAGGTGAACTGGGTTTCCAAGCAGAAGTGTGTCCATCAGAATAGATGAGGACAGAAGGCAGAACAAGTCAGAATGGCTGGCTTCTTAGAGTAAATATGTGTAGCTCAAAAAGGACATACTGTAGTAGAAGAAATAAATATAACGTATCATTAGTTATATTTTTGTTTTGTAATGGTTTAAGAAGAAGAAAAGTGTGAAGAGTGCAAGCAGGGCCTGGCAAAAGTAGCTATGACACCAGCTGCCATTGACCCTAATGAAGAACTACAGGACCTGTGCCAAATATTTTGTTTAATGTCTACTTTTTATTCCATGTATAAGGGCAGGGTTAAGGGTTAGTCCTATAACTCAAAGCCAATGTTGTAGAGACATACTATAAGGTCAATTGAATATTTAGACATCATGAAGCAAATTTTATTTTAGCTGTCCACTATAGTATATTAAATGAAAAAATAGTTACAATCTTAAACTGCTAACTTTCAGCGTTGTGCTCATATGAGGACATCACTTTTTCTCCCAACTACATTGTGAACATATTATTGTAATATACTGTAAAGACCATTGTTTATTACCCTTTGCCAACCTTCAGTCTGTTAAAAAACATTAATTAAGTTTAATAGCAAATTACAAGATACACAACATTAGAGTCTTATGTCCTTTTTGCACGGGATTCGTGATCTGGGGGTCTCTTGTGATTTGGAAATTACATCCTCCCCATATCTGAATTTCTGTGGCGCATTCAGACGGGATAAGCGAAGCCTACAATTTTACTAAAATTACTGACTTATCTCTTGAATATGCTGTCAGGATAACAACACTTGTTATTATAGGTCTAACTGTACTGTATGATATAAACAGAAGAGTGTTCATTACTGCATCCTGCTATACATGTCATCCATCTCCATCTAATCAGTCTTTTGTTTTTGCTCTTCTGATCTATCTATCTAAACATTGTATTGTTTTATGGTGTATAGCGATATGATCCAGCACCCAGAATACTTCAAAAGCACTCCAACACAGACTCCATTCTTGACGAAAGATGGATAAAAAGGCACACATGAAACAAAAACCTTGAAAAAATTGGGAGTTTGCCCAAACCAAAAAGTTTGCCCAAACCATACAGTTCTGGAACGCTTTGCACTCCTCACACTCCTGCCAGGTGGTTTTGATAGAACTCATCAGTACTGATGTTGTGAACACAAAAATAGCTTCATGGACAAGGGACAGGTGGTGCAGAATAATCACCAGCACACCTCACCTTTCTGGAGAAGTGGAGAATATAAAAGGGTGACTGAAGTGACAGACATAAGTACGTCATTTTCAAAGGCTCAATGGTAATCGGATAATTGACTGATAACTGACAGATAATTGACATGGCCATATGTGGCCTGCTTCTTTATTCCATGTCAGATTAAGCAGACAAAAGGTTGGGAGTTGATCCCAAGCCTTTGCATTTTTAAATCTTTTTAAGAATTTGCATTTGCTAGCTACAGTACTGTACAGTAGCTGTTTTTGTAGTGAATAAGGCCATTATTAGACTGATAAAAACAGAAAGGTTTATGCAATTTATTTGTTAAAGCTGAAAGTTGAAAGTTTCCATATAAATCACATCTTGATTGCCTAATTTCATATTAATTGTGGGGGTATAAAGAACCAAAATTACAACAACAAAAAATGTCACTACCCAAATACTTCTGCACCTGACTATACTGTGGTAGACGGATAAAAAAATCAACAACATTTACAACCTCCGAACAGTTATAGTTTTTTAGTCAAATACAGTAATAAATCAATAAATACAGTGGCTTGCAAAAGTATTCGGCCCCCTTGAACTTTTCCACATTTTGTCACATTACAGCCACAAACATGAA
>JAQMYL010000010.1:16923935-16938478 GCA_030014365.1 Clarias pachynema | reverse complement strand
TTTTTACTTTATATTTTGTGTTAATTATTTTTATGTATTTATTTTTTTGGGCTGTGGAACAAATAATTTGAGTTTCCTTTATTTCTTATGGGAAAATTCAATTTGGTTTATGAGTGTTTTGGAATACGAGCCCACTTCCAGAACTAATTATGCTTGTAATCCAAGGTTACACTGTATTTGTATCAGAATACAGTATACAGTATATATAATGTATTGTAATATATGACATGCTTTCTCTTTGATGGGCAGACGCATGAGTAAAACCTAAACTGTGCTGCGTGAGGATGGGAGGGGCGGGGCGACATTCATTTTCGGGTTGCGTTTTTGGTGTGTTTTAAGGGTTTTAATGTACTTACAAAATACGAGAAAATTCTAAATATTTATTATTGTTATGAAAAAGGAATATAATTTTTGAAAGAATTTGTTGAAAACAATAAGAATATATGAAAAAGTATTTGAATGCTGTCATTTAATCACTTATTGTACATGTATTTCACGTATATACATAAAATGAGGAAAACACATTTCAAGAGATTTATAATTAATTGTACTGAAAAACCATTCAGCCATAACATTTTGACCACCTGCCTTTTGCCACCAGTGATGAATTCTCTGTTCGGACAACCAACGTTAACCTTTTCATCAATCTGATCTACATTAGCGCTTCTATTGTATCAGACTACAGGGCCAGCCTTCATTTGGCCCTTGTCAAAGTCCCTCAAATCCTTATGCTTGCCCATTTTTTCTGCTTCCAGAAGGCTGGCCAGTGTTTTCCGATCCAATGGAAGAGCTCAAATTGATGAAAAGGTTAATGCTGGTTGTGATAGGTGTCAGAACACACAGGTCACTGCTGTTTTGGTGGTGAAAGGGGCGACCTACTCAGTATTAGGCAAGTTGTCATAATGCTGTAGCTGATCAGTGTATGTGTCTATATGTATAATAAAACCTCAGAATTCCATTATGTTGCATGAAAACGAAATGATTCCGAGAAGAAGGGAACTTTATAGTGATATGAATCAATTTATGAATAACTGTTAGTAACTAATAGTTTGTGTGAGTGTGATGCAGTGAGTTAGTGAGGTAGTGTGATGTTCCTGCTGCCTGCTCGTGCGGCCCCTCACAGGGAGAGCTCCAGCACCCCGCTCTCTCGCGCGCGCTCTCTCTCTCTCTCTGTGCGCGAGGTTTTTCGGAGGATTCCTGAGTGAAGGCGTTTGGGGGAAGGGAGTGAATGGAGAAGCTCCGCCTCGTCTGAGCGGAACCTCGCGAGGAGATTGCGGGAGAATCTAGCGCGTTTTCCTGCGAGCAGAGGGAATATCGGGGCGGCCACTGGCAGGAACACCGAGTTCTCAGATTCCGAGACACCGTGTGGATACACGGCACAGCGAACAGCATGAGAGAGCAGTTGAGGAAGTAAGTGGCGTCCATCAGTGCCGTCGAGTAATGTCGGTTCAGTCCTGCGGTTCGGGTTCGCTACACTAGCGGGCACAGCAGCTATAGCTGTCGGGTTTTTACAGTCCAGCAGGTGCCCTTCCTCTCCCCCTCTCCCTCTCTCTCTCTATCCCTCTTCTACAGCGAATACAGATGCCTTCGTTACATTTCTGTTTGTTTTCTGCTCGACAGCGATCCTTTATCAGATGACGCAGTGTAGATTTCCCCCCAGGAGTCGCCTGGCTCGGTGCTGTTTTGTATTTTATGTCTCTATTTAAAGCCATGTTTATCTTGTCGAGGCCTTTGTCTGGCTCTGGATTCTCTGTAACGGAAGCGCAGCCCACAGTAACAGCAGCAGCTTTTGATGTTACCGATCAAAACTGTTTAAAATCTGGATTTGTTGCGCTCAACCCTTAAAGTTGAAGGTACAGTAGAACAGGCGGAACGTATTTATTTCTGTATGCACTTATGAGCCGTTGTGTACAGCAACAGCAGCTTTGTCTAAAGCCACATACTGTACATTATAACAGCGCCATGTCGAAGGACATGTTAAGGTCGGGGTTTTGGTGTTTATTTGGTACAGTGCCATATGTACAGCTCTCAAATGTCTGAGATCAGAACTACGAGGGACATGTCCTTTACCTGTACCTGTAGTTTAAAGGAAAATTCCATCTCAAGATATACTGTAATCTTGTGTATTTCTGATTAAATATGTATTATATGATTATGTGGTGATCATGTCTCTATGTGGATCATTATTCCTGTTAGGAGTAAGAGTCTGCTGCACTGATGCCACGTTACTGCTGTAGTTACAATGACATTTAATAGGAGAATAAATCAGCAATCACAGAAATAAGAGATATCAAAGCAGGAGAGCAAGACATCCTTTTAGCATTCACGCCATTTTACTCTGAGTTAAATATTATAATAATGAGAAATCAAAATAAAAGTGGAGACAGCCACTGTTGGACTCACAATTCCAGAATGCATTGCTGCTATATGACGCAGTTGCACTGGGGTATGTCAGAGACGCGGATCACCTGGCTAACAATTTACAAGGTGATGATCGTGACAGTGTGTGAATGAGTGTGTGAGTATGTGTACAGTATGTGTATGTACCCCATGATGGATTGGCACCCCATCCTGAGTGTACCCTGCTTGGTTCCCAAAATCTCCTGGGATAGGCTCCAGGCACCCGCAACAGGATATAAAGTGGTATAGACGGTGAGTAAGTGAGTAATCATGATAAGTGTAGATCGGATGGTCCGCTGTGGCGACCCCTTGACAGGAGCAGCTGATAGACTAACACTACCGATATGCATGGATTATCGTCATTTATTCAGGTTTAATGTTATATATTTGTTTGAAAATACCTGTACAGCCGTTTTCCGCAGAAATGTTGAAAGACTGATTACAACTGCATTCATCAGCATGCTTAAAAGCTTGAATCTCATTGACCAGAAGGTGGGCATAATTTTCATATAACGGTACCACTTGAGGGCGTCCCTGAGACCGCTGAACTCCAAGTTTGAGGGTTCGATTCCCGTCTTGGGTCTGTGTGCATGGAGTTGGCCAGTTGAATACTTGGACAGTTGTTCTGTCTGTAACATGAAAAGTAGGTGTTAATAATGTACTATTTCTCACACATTATTTTGTCACGGTAACAGTAAGACAACGGTTAAAAAGAAAAACGTTTGAACGACTAAGAGGTATAATTGTTGATGTGATATTTTTTGTTACCAGACATTCTGCAATATTAGAGAGAGAGAGAGAGAGAGAGAGAGAGACTGGTAAGATAACTTTATTGCAGTTGTACACAAGTAAGAAGAGGAAATTAACATATCTCTGAAGTTCCAAAGAAAATATATGATGGTGTTATTTAACCAATAAGCAAATTGTAGCAGCAATTATAATCATATAATATCCATATATTATAATCAGTGGCAGCAATTATATTTTGCTGTATAAAGTATTCCAGACCACGCCATAATATGAAAGCAAAGGCATATTATTTCATAATATGCATATTTATATCATTTTGATTCATACACATTCACATTCCATACAAACTTAAGTAATTCTTTTGATTGTGTAAAGCTGCTTTGCGAAAATGACAATTGTTAAAAGCGCTATACAAATAAAATTTTATTGAATTGAATTGAATATTATTTAACAGCCTCTTCCCATTTTTTCGCCACAAGGAGTGACTTTTTCATGCAGTTTGCTTCAGCACAATTTCTGGCTGCAGTGCCGTTATACTCGCATTAGCTGTCAAATGTAGTATGATTGTGGAGAGACAAATATATTCAGGCAACCCTGAGTCTCACTGCATGTGGGGTCATGGAAAGCTTGTGTGTGTATTTTGAAACCGGATCTGTCGCTGACCCTCTGGTTATGGATCCTCATTCTCCAACTATGTCCCCAGTGATCAGCAATATTAGCAATACACGCTTAAGCCGGGCTGAGCAATACTCTCTGTATACTCCAGGGTTGGGGACAATGTGAAGAAAGTGGAAAGAAAAAGCTGGAGTTCCTTGTTTATGTTGTTGACACATGGCAAAAATCACCACTGTATCTAAAACAGTGCCTTATTTCAGAAGGTGCCATTGTTGTGTTGATGTCAAGCCTCCTATCTTAGACTACAACTGAAGAGAAGGTCAGTAGGTGGGTCCTTTTCCACTTGCTCATGTGCAGAAAGATTTATCTATCTTCATTATGAGATTGATTAATGATTGATTAGAAAAATGTGGTGCATAAATATTATTTAGTTTGGCTCTGGGACAGGCAGATAGATGAAACGACGTCAGTAACAGGCTTGTGGTGTGATTGTCCACCAATAGAAGCTGGAATAGAGCTTGTGCAGACATGTCACACTGTCACATGATGTTTGTTGCCATCTTGCCGGTCGTTCTCAGACTTCCACAGTCATTAACCTGCCTAATCCCTGTTATAAGGTTATATGTCAAAGATTTTAATTTTAATTTACTTTGAGTTGTATGTGAGTTTTGGAGCTGTTATAAAGCACTGAATAGCAAACAGCTGATTTATGTTTATAATGTTTACCCAGATTGATGAAAAGATCTGCTGCTCTCCTATTTACTGTGTCCCGAAAAGAACAGATTTTAACACAGTGAAACTGTTTGTTTTTTACTTCCTTGGTTAGCAGATAAACCAGAGCTTTGCATGTTCAGCAGACATCAGCATAAATGCTCACTAATTCCATTCCATAGGTATGTCTATAGCCCTTTAGCGCCTGACGTCAAAATGCCTCTTCACCATGGTTACGCCCACATCTGGATGGCGAAAGGGATGTTACTTACCAGTTAAACATGTTACTTACTTACTTACCATTAAACTCTTATTCAAAACCTGTCACAGAAACACTTTCCACAAGAAACCAACATCTGATAATGTTATGTCATTTTAAACAACACTTTGTCTCCTTAGTAATTGCTTTGATGTTGTTCCGAATTGTCTCTAAAGGCGAGCAACAAAGCTACTGTAACTAGCTTCTATTACAAGACTGAATCACAAATCTATCTCTAGCCACTGATCAAGGTTACTACTTGGTGTGTGGAACAAGGGATTCTATACCCTGCATAGCACACTAGTTTCCATTTTACACTATCTGGGATTTAACCTCAGAACAGTTAGTTAGCTATTAATTAGAAAGATTGGAATGTCAGTATTGGTTAACGTTACCTGTGCATCAATTCATGAAGTGTAAAGCATAGCATATTCTCAAGATCATCTCATTTGTAACAGATACACTGAATGAGCTAATGCTAATCCTAGCACCACCAAATCCAGGAGGATTCATCTTTGTACACCGTCTGAGGTAATTATATTATGATGATAAATCAAACTTATTTCCCTGTGGAATAAGTTTTTGGCACTGATATACACCTCAGACGTAATTATCAAAGGAAATATCTTAATGTCAGTTAACAGTATTTCTGCCATCCACTGTTTGTGTCTAGCATCACGGTAGTCACGTTTCTGTAAAAGATCAATATGCCATGCCTTTTACTGCTGTCATGTTCCCACTTGCTCACACTGAGCCATGTTCCCACTGCAATTGGGAAAAAATAAAAAATGGGTGAACACAATAAGAACCAGTAAGGATCCCTTGATGTGGAGCTGCCATGCTTTTTTTTTTTTTTGTTTGTTTGTTTTTTTGAGGTATTCAAAAAGAGCCTGTTGCAGACCTCTTAGGCTCCTCATTGACTATGACGCAGGCCCGAAAGTTTTCTTGCTGAGTGGTCATTGTGATGTCACTGCATCATTGCTACATCCATGGAGTTCATGCAGCAGGTTTGAGGTTCATGCAGTCAGTGTGTCTGTCACATTCAATATTTTTATGAGGCCATGTGAGGTTCACTGTCTTGGTTGCAGTGTGACAGGGGCCTGAGAGATTTTCTTACCTGATAGGAGTCAAACCAGAGTACAGGCTTGAATCCCATATAAAGTGCAGTATCGCGCACTTTCTGCTGGCTTAAGTCTTTAAAAGGAGGTAAAAGTTCATCCCCTTCAGCCAAACCGCTGATAGGTGACGTTCACTGTTTATATCTTTACAATGGCACTTGTCAAGGCATGGGATATGTTAGCCAGCATTAAAGATACAAAATCCGGAAAAATAAATGCTTCTATGTCTGTCATTTGTTAGAAACTTTTGTTTGTAAATTGAATTCACTGAAATAAAAAATGACTCACGTAGCAGGCCATGGGTTAGCTGGTCTGCAGTAAGAGCAAATAACATGGCACACCCATTGCCTATTAGTGCAGGCTACTTTAGCACACTGTTTTTCTTTTCTTAGAGTTAGCTTAGTCTACAGCGGCTTAAGTGTTATCCCACCATATGACATCACTCTGTAAAGGATGGGTTTGCGGAGGAAATATTTCATTACTTGTTAGGTTGGGTTAGGTTGTTGTGATGAGTTATGTACATTTCCTTTTACAATTTCTCATGTTGTCTCAGGGTGTTTTTGCTCTCAAGCTTGCTCATTACAATGATTATACAAAAAAAAAAGAAATATCAATATAAAAATATCCACATGAGCTTTAAATGAGAGAATGGAATCAGTAATAAGACCAATAACACTTTCAGTGTTTTTCATGATGTATAGGCCATCCAGAGTTACTACAGAATCATAAAGCTTACAGGAGATGTGGAAGTTTGATATTAGCTTATAAGTAGATGTTTTTTTTAATCAGATTTTTTTAAATCAGAGGTTTGATAACTGCTAGTTTAGCAGCTGGAGTAAAATCCTGATTGCATTTTTGAAACAATGCGATGAGCAAACTGCAAAAGCTGTCATTGAGTATATATGGTATGCAGTGCATCTGATACAGAGTTTAAGTTGATATCAAGGGTTGTACAAGTTTATTCTATTCCCTTTGTGTGGCAGTCCTGCTCACTAATCAGAACTGCCATGAACCAAATCGACTGTGTATACACTCTCTAACAAAAACATACAGTATGAAACCAGATTAAAATGTTCCATTCATGGTGTGAAAAATGGCTTCTCCAGAGCCAGAAGCACCATTAGACTGTTTATGCTGAAGAAAAGCAGTACTTCAGTGATCTGGGATTATTTTCATGAACGACGCACAACAATAGAAGGTACTGTTCAAGGCCTGCTGTGAAACAGTCACTACATCACAAGGCAACAACACAAACCTACATCAAAAAGTGATGAACCACAAATGAACCACACACAGCTATGTGATGAATGTTAAATGAACGGAGTGAAGCTCTGCTCCAGGCTAGTGAACAAACTAGTGTTTCAGAGTTGATTGGTACTCAGTATGGATAGGGCTCATGAAGCAACTGTGAGGTAACAAACACCATCTCACTAAAAACATGTTGTTTAACACCGTGACCAAAGAAGATACAACACAGATATAATACAGCTCAGCTGAACAGGAGATAAGTGGGTTCAGTACCTGTGATTTAATAGTTCATCCAAAATCATCATACATTTTGGAAAGGTTGAGTACAGTGTGAAACATATTTTAGAAAATGGAGAAAGTGGACAAGGAAAAAGTATTTTATGTGTTTTTTAAGGGCAACAGGCAGATTTAAACTGGAAGGAAGATGAGGTAGATCAAGACCAGAAGGTGGCGGTAATGCAACATAGGGGATGCTAACACCAAGAAGACAAGAGTTTCAGAAACTTCTTCACACCCTGGATTAAAGAGATTAATTTTCCAACAGCACATACTGTATTTCAAAGACTTTCAAAGATTGCTTAATGTTTAGTTGCTGTTCCTGAGAGTTTAGTGAAATTACCTACTCATTATACTATCAGAGATTGTTTTATAGGATGAGTAGTCCTATTTTTTCTTATTGGAATAGTTTTTTTTTATGTTTGGTTGTGATTATGCAACCTTAGAGGTCTCAAACTTCTATTGACATCACCTCACTATCACTTACTCTTTCTGTATACCACTTATCCTGTACAGGGTCACAGGAGGCATGAGGTCTATCCCAGGGGACTTGGCACTAGGCAGGATACAACTTGGCTGGGGTGCCACATACACGCACGCACGCGCACACACACACACACACACACACACACACACACACACACATACAGCGGGTAATATGGGAATGCCAGGTAGCCTAATCAGCATGTCTTTGGACTGTGGGAGGAAAACGAGGCGAGAATCGAACCCTGACCTTAGAGGTGCAAAGCAACATTGCTAACCACTGGCAAAGAAACAGCCAGAATTACAATCAGAATTCACCGCATTTCATTTCTTCTGCGACTGAGAGGTGTTGAGAATGCATGAAGAATTGAGCGAGTTATAATATAATTGTACAAAATACAAATGTGTGCCTGATAAGTTTTTGATTTGCTGAGGAATTTGTCAATAATTTTTGAGCAATGTCCTTACAGAATTCTACTGTTATTGGTTATCCCACTTTTTTTTTCATTGCCCCGTTCTGACCAAAATTCCACCCTAGGTCATATGGTTGCAGCTCCATGCTGTGTGAAGGGAGGATATTTGGTGTTAGTGGGGCAGGCAGAGCACGCCCATGCTTAGAACAGGCCATGTGTGAAACTGTCCACCAATATGCTATGTTGATATAAATTTTTCATTATATGATGAGCAATTTTCACTGAAACAAATTCACTGAAAGCTCCACCCAATATGGTAATAATTCAAACTTTAAAAAAAATAAAAAAAAAAATCTCAAAGAATAATATATATAAATGTCTACCAGTGGGTATGCTGAAAGTGAGCCCTGGTCACCATTTTCCCTAACCACTGATCTCTGTGATTCATCCTACAGCCATCAGACACAAACAACTTGTTGGGACCATCCAAAAATGGCTGAGTTGTACCAGTCCTTAGGTAAGTTGGTTTTTATTTGCATATATTAAAAACAAACGATAAAATGTTACAAGCAAAAAAAACAACAAAAAAAAAACAGTTTTAAAACTTGATTCCTCATCATTTCTATTTTAAATATTGTTTGGATATACTGTATGCTGTATACTGTGTGTGTACCTGTCCTCTTCTGTCTCAGAATAGCATCTGTCTGATTTTAGAGAAACAGCCCTGGAACAGTTTACAGAATATTCTAAAGTATTGAGATCAGATGAGACAGAAATGCAGATTTCTTTTGCACTAAGCTACAGTGCACTCTAGTTGTAATTGTTTTTCCTCTTTTTAACCACACCCACTAATTTCCAATATCACATATGTTTTTCATAATTTGCATAATATGCTAAATAAATTTTTCTAGGTTCATCTGCTTAGATTGTTGCTGTATTTAACACTAAACTACCAGTGCCAAACTACAGTACCTAGGTAGGAGTTGTTGAAATCATATTGAATTTTTTTTATATGTCTGCCACATGGCAATTAATTCATACAGAGCAGAGCATATTCCAACATCTGTAATGCATGACTGTCGGTATGCAGCTGCACAAAATGTGAGAACTCTGTACAGAACATGATTTTTCAAATCAAATCAAACACAAATTTGGGGGGTTTGTCATTAAGAGGAAACAGGGTTAAGGTCAGAGAATAGTTAGGGACTTTAGGGACTGAAGACGTTATACTGTACATAACATTTAAAAATATTTTTTCTTGATCAGCATTCACAAATTTGTTGTCAAAACCTCAATCATAATATTTTTTACACAATATACTGAAATTTGTGGCAATAGTAGTACTACCATGTGACAGCCAGTCCTTCAATAGATTTAAACGAAACTGAAAAGATGTATTGCAAAATTTTGGGGACATTTGGCAAAATTTGGGGGCTGGCAGGGTTAGGTGACCATAATTATATTATGATCAGTATATTGATTTGCATGTAAAGACAAGCATGTATAGTATTTTGTAAAATAATGTGTTTATTGAAAATTCCTGTTTTATATGGATCATTGATCCAAACCACAAAAAAACCCTCTTAAAAGACTTGACAATGTCCCCTCACATTTATTATAAGTATCATAATACACACAAATGTTTTTGTGAATTGATTCCAAGATTTATGGTTAACATTTATTGATAAATGTTCAATAAATATTACAGTTTTTTTCTGATATTTATCATCTCTTTTGTTGCCTAATTAAAAATATAACATGACTGAATGCCATCATGACATCAACACGTGGTTGACAAATAATTTTCTCTAACCAAACATTAGGAAAACTACAGTACTTCTTGTGGTTCACATTAGAGTCTTGTCATGGTTTCCGAGCCCAAAGTCTGATTTATTTTAATAAGTGAGAACACAAATATTCAGCCGTCAGGAACTGTTCAGCTGAAAAGGGTGGTCTCTGGAATGATACAGCATATCCTGGTGTAAATCCAATTAAATGTGGAACCAATCCACATTTACAGAGTGTAATCAGTGCCATCGGTCTCCTGTGAATCTCTGTGTGTGTAGCATGTTCCAGTCTCATTCTCTGGTCTACACAGACTACACAGCCGTAGCTCATACACACGATATATATTGTAGCTAGACGTATATATAGCATTACTCTTGCCATTTTTCACAAAATATAAGTAGTGTAATAACATGCGTAGCAATAGAGTTAACTTCCTTGTTCCCTTCTCTTGTATTTAATAGCAGCTCACAGACCAAGTAGGTGCATACTGCCAGCTGCTGTATCGCAGGGTGTAAATATGTACTGTATGTGTTGCCCGAGAATGGAGACCAAAATGCAAAACAGCAATGTGAACGCAGACCAGCAGAGGAGTGGGAGGGGGGAGCAATGGGGGAGTGGGAGGAGGGAGCATTAGTTCCTGAGCTTGGCACAATTAAATCGTTCCTAATGTGAAAACGCCCTAAGTCAAATCCTGCTAAAGCTACCAGTTCCACCTTCTATGCAAAATAACCATTTTGTCGAGAGCATTGATGCTATTTAGGACACTACCCTCTTCACGGAGTACATGAATAATGGCTCTAGAATGGACTTTTTGAGGGCGTTAGTTCAAGATTGCACACTTCTCTAACACTCTACACACCCTCTCACTCCCTGCAACCAACATCACAAGGCCTACTTTCTGTCCCCAGCTTCAACCTCAGCACTATGGGTACCAGAGCCCCATGTCATTTGTTCACTGGACTACATTACTAAAATTAACATTACTCTTATAACATATAATTTAAGCTGACTTACTCACTTTGAACTTAGAAGGTGGCAAATTTTACAGCAATTAGTGAGGATGGAGCAGGATGTAAATATCTTATTAAGACAATGAGGTAATATACCTCTTCCTGACAAATTAGAACACAGAGAGCTGTTTACCATAACTTTATTCATTCACACGCCTGGGCAGCTGTCTAGTCTTGTCTTTGATCTTATTAGTGTACACTTCGTTGTCTAGCAGGCTTTACTCATGCATTGGTACACTATAATTCTAATGGTCTATAGAGACAGGCACAGCAGGAGCCCATAGTGTGGGATTTCCTTCCGGTGAAGCAAGTGCTTTCATGATCAGTAATCCCAAGTCTCAGAGAGTTTTGCCAATTTCTGATTTCTCTTTATCCCACTTTCCTCCCTAACTATAAAACTCTGACTAAACTGGCACTGGTGGCCGTTTCCAGTGTGGCAGCAGAGTACAGGTTCAACCTTTATAACTAAATTAAACTGACCACAATAAAGCATCTGTCCAAAGGAAAGATGCAAACTCTATAGACACTAACCACTGCAGTAAGCTCCCATGATGCATTAGTTCCCTGTTCACAATCCAGTCCAAGTCCATGCAGTTTCAAGTCCAAGGAATTCAGACAGACACACTTGAAACATTTGTCTGTCTGTAAAATGCTAGTGCAAAAATATTCTCCACTAAAATTATATTTAATATTAAACATAAACAGTTTAGCCTTAACATTACGAGGACCCACCTAATATGGCAGATCACCATTTTACCACCAAAACAGCCCTGATTCTTTGAGGCCTTGACTTTTCTAGATTTCTGAAGGTATGCTGTGTTATCTGGCACCAAGTCATCAGTAGCCGATGCTTTAGGTTCTGTAGGTTGCGAGGTGGGGCCTCCATGGATCAGACTTGTTTTTGCAGCACATCCCACAGATGCTCAATGGGATTAAAATCTGCAGAATTTGGAGACCAATTTGTGGTTGCGGTTGTACCATTCTAGTACCATTTTTGCATTATTATGATTTTTTAAATTAATTTTATTATTATAATAATTATTATTATTATTATTGATGTGACTATTGATGGGTCATTGATTATAGTCAGTCGATTTCATCGCATTTCAAGCAATTGGTGGTTATGAAAAATAGAAATCAATTAACAATTTTTGTTTTTTTGTTGCAATTTTTTTTTCTGTGCACCCGGGCAACTGCTGTACAGCAGAAACATGCATAAAGTCAGAGGAACGGACATATATATCATGCTGATAACTACACATTCTCACAAAACGGTTGTGTAAAATGGTGGACGATGCATTTCTTGGTCACCTGGTACACAGTTTTCCTGGATGTGGGCCTACTTTGTTTTTAGCAACAATTATGGGCTAAAGCTAAACTATCAACTAAGGTTAACATCTTAACATGAAGAGTGTAATATGCGAAATCTTTCACAAGGACTGAGTACAATAGTTAATAATAATAATAATAATAATAATAGTCATTTCTACTTTACAGCGGATCTCAACAATGTACGATTTTCAGCATACAGAACAGCAATGAAGTTACGAAGGTTGCAGAAAGCTCTGTGCTGTGAGTCCATTTCATTACTTTTATTGTAATTTTTGGGGCAGTGAATTTGTTACTAATACAAATTATTTTTCTATAGTAAATGTTAGAAAAAAATTACGGCCTATGACTGTGAATGAAAACAACAACAAAGATTTTTTTTTAAATCATAGTTTGGTGCAATGGGAATAAAGAAAACATGAGGTAGTGGAAATGGAATATGGGGACATTGGGACATTGTATTTGGATGTTGAATCTTTTATTTTATTTAATGTCCTTATCTAATTGTACTTTCTACTTACTATCTAATTGTGCAGTGGATCTACTGGGAATGTCAGCAGCATGTGAAGCCTTTGAACAGCACAGCCTGAAACACAATGAGCAGTTCATAGACATCATACAGGTGATAAACTGTCTGACAAGTATCTATGACCGTTTGGAGCAGCAGCATAGCAGTCTCGTGAACGTTCCTCTGTGTGTGGACATGTGTCTGAACTGGTTGCTGAATGTTTATGACACGTAAGTGCCATTTCACTTTCAGAGCAGATATTCTCTAAAATCTGCTTTTTGTTTCTTGCCTTGACATGTTTAAATATGTTCTGACCTGAATGTCTATTGGCACTCTATATTCTCTCAAAGCCAGTAGAGTTCATAGATGGCTTGTAACACTGTAAATATTAGTTTTTTGTATCACAGTACCAATGAAGCAAGTTGTTGACAAATGAAATTTTTCCATCTTCAGAGGTCAAACCAAATGCTGTATGAGGTGTTTTATCATGCACTGCAATTTTCCTCTTTCTTTATTTCTTTATAGTATAATGTTATATTGGCATTAAGTGATATTTTAAATCACACATTTGGGGATGATGTACTTATAACACAATATTTTTGTTTTTGTTCTGTCTACAAAACACAAATTTTAAACTGTTGATATTCCTGGCAAGAACGGCTTCAACGGTGTCAGATCAAACAGAAAATGCTTATGCCAAGATAATTAGAAAGTGATTAAATGTTTTTCCCTCCACATGCATTCAAGCACTTTCTTGAGATGTCCTCCTATGACAACATTAAATGTAATTATTAGATGTAATTATTTTGCTATTATTTTATTATTATTATTATTATTATTATTATTATAGCGATTAATGATTATACCAGTAATCACAAATAGGTTCATCTTGTGATGGCTATTAAGATGGGTAATTTAAATGTATTTTCTGCTTTGCCAAAAAATATATTTTATTTAAATAAGCAAATATTTAAGAGCCTTTGCAGCTGGCAACAACAAAAAGAAATGCCGAAATTATTGGAATTGAGTTAAGAACTGCCCAGTACGTTGTCAAAACTTGGAAGAATAGTGGTGAACCATCAGCCTTAAAATAAATATGTTCCAGAAAAAAGTATGAATGGCCCTGCTCAGAGATCACATAAGTGCTCTATGAAGTTGCATCATATAAAATGGACAATAGAAATTAAAGTTTATGGAGTGATATCCCGGACAATATTCAAAAGGAATTGCAAATTGCATTTGCACTTGCGTTTCTCATATGTGGACGCATAAAGCGTGCCATAATTCAAATGCAGTTGCAAACTTTGCATTACCGTTTGCTTTTTCGACTTCGCGAACGCACACTGACAGCCACATTTCAAATGAAAAAGAAAAGTCCATTTGTATTTGCATTTCCCATGTCTTACAAGTCCTGTCATATTTAAACAGAACCTGTCATATTTAAACAGCAAAATCAATAATCACGTTTGCTTTTTCACTTTCTCTGCGTTGTGCGTCAAGCCGGCCAATCGCTAATCCATTTGCAATTGCATTTCCAACATGTTACACGGAAACCTGTCAATCAGCGTCAGTGGTGGGTCTATACTGTGGGGCGTGATTGTGTGGGGAGTGACGTCACTCGCAGTCGCCGACCAA
>JAQMYL010000010.1:16820610-16841409 GCA_030014365.1 Clarias pachynema | reverse complement strand
CTTTAAGACTTTTACTCAAGTCTTATTGGAATTGGTGACTTGTAACTTGTAATGGAGTCATTTTTACAGTAAGGTATGTGTACTGTACTTTTACTCAAGTTTGGTTTTCAGGTACTCTTTTCAGGTACTCTGGTTTTAATCACATGCATGCAGGTCAGCAACAAAGGATTTTTCCTATTGTTATCTTTACCCAGGGTGACGTTTGACTGGTTCTTCATGTTTATGTGCCTTAGAGACTTAGTTTCAACCAATTATTCATTACTGATACTTCAGTTTTAGCCATTAGAAAAGACAAAACATACAGTAAGTCTAGCCTTGAAGTACAGCAATCTTCTCGCGGTTGTAAGCGCCAATAAAGAAGCAGTTTTAAATGTACACAACACACACAAACATACAGAACAGAACATTAGGACAAACCAAGTTTGCATACACATATAAAAATATAAAGATATAATTCTAAAATAAACAAATAATGTTTCTCTTTTTCATTAGAAACAGAAATATAAATCCACAGACATTTTATGCACAAAGTCTCAATATAGTACATTGATTGAATATAAAAGGACGCACTGTTTTTATGAAGGACAAACTTTGAAGCAATATACTGTAGGTTAGAAATTACATATTCTATGCTACGTGTTGAATGTTGCGTTATCATAATCTAATGAGCAAAAGGAGATTTCGACTTTGTCTCTTGTTCAATTAAATCATTCACAAACAATAGTGGAGTGTATCTCTGTGTCACATTCCTGGATACCACACTCCACCAACACAAAGATCATCATGGTGCAAAATTCCTAAACATTGTGTAATCTCTGATTATTGCCATGTTCATCCAACCTTAATTGTTTTGCAACTTAAATTATCTTTTCTAATGCCTATCATATTTTACTGGAATGCAAGTTCAACACTAACAGGCTAGATAATGGCATTCTTGAGAGCAAGAAGAAAAGCCCTACTGTATGTATGCCATTATTGTTTTGCTATATTTAATATACTACTGTTGGATGCATGATCTGCTGTATATGTCAACTTGGCTATATATGGAGATAGCATTCTGTACAGCATCTAAGAGATGTCAGCCCAATTCCTGGCGAAACAGTGACAGGTTGAAAATGCACATTGTCTGTCAATGAACTGTATACAGTTAACACTTTATTTTCACCCAGTCTACATGCCTCAGAAAGAGGTATGAGCTCAGCAGCTTGTAATGAGAGATGGTTGGGAAGTCTTTTCGTCTTGTGTAACTACCACACAACCCACCTCATTCTCATTCGTGAGTGAATTCTTTTAGCTAGACCCATCAAAATATCCCTCTATAATACTTCCTAAGTGCTTGTGGTTTCACATGTGACAGGCAGACTATCATGCTGTGGTTCTCCATCACCTGCAATAGGAAGCCGAGTAGCAGGAATTAAAGTGCTACATCACTGTATGGTTCAGTTCAGTTCAGATAAAAGCACAGCCATGTAATGTAGTTGTCTCGTTGAAGAAAGTTTTCTGTTCTAAGAATAAAACTGACACTTCATGAGGAACAAGCAGTGTTACAGTAACAGCTTATACAACACTAATGATTTTGAAACCTTTACAGCCAATGCTGTACAAAGAGGCATGGCTTGTGCTACTGGATCTAGTTTAGTCAAATAATAACCAGTGGGCTGTTTCTTTCCCCCAAATTCTTCTAACGAGACTGAGGACATGATCCCATCTTAAGTGCATTCAGTGTGTATGAATGGTTTAGGCATGTCAGAGATTCCCAGAGCAGGTATTGATGCTAATTGAGCCTTTATGTCAGTCAGTGTGTCACTCTGTCATGAGCACTCAGGCCTATACTATGTGCAATTTGAACAATGGAGCAGTCAGCATTGCATAATTTGGAATCCAACTGCAACAGTAGTTTGCTATGGCCAATAATGACATAAATTGGGGTTTTGTTATGGTGTACGTATTTAACAGATAGCATGTACACCATTCACACTGGAGAGGAAAACTCCCTATGATGACAATAGGAAGAAATCTTGATAGGAGCCAGTATCACAGAGAATCATTTGGGTGATCCTCTTTGAGGGTGAGGATAAATCAGTCCCAGGTAGATCTTTGTGCTATGAGGCTAAAAGTTCAATATAAAGGAAAAAGTCTAATATGAAGTCCACTAGATCAGGACATCTTCATGGTCATCAAGTACAACCATCCTCAGTCACCTCATGCATCCCATACAGGAGCACCAGTAACAGCGAGTGTGAGGCCTCCTTGTGACAAGAACTCCAACCAGAAGCAGGACACCAGGATGGGTCAGACAGGTGAAGGCCGAAGGGGTGCTATGCTCGACAGAACAAGAGAGAGAGAGAGAGAGCAGACTATATGTTAACAGTCTGTATGAGAACAATATAAGAACAGTCTGTATGCTAACAGTTACATAATGTATATGATCAATGTATATTTAGTGCAGACTGCAAGCAGGGATTCCAGCAGGACTAACTACGACAGCACAACTAAAAGCGAGAGCCAGAAGGAAACACTGACATGATGGCTGCCAGAACAGTAATGTTATTGTCATGTCATTGTCAACAAACCAAAGTGAAGAGTGTAGAAGGCAGCATCCAAACATACCAGTCCACCATAAAACTATATGTCCATAAGTCCTCAGATCTGCACATTTAACTACTACAAATATATTCACAAAAGCCATGGCTAAATAGTTTTCAGCCTGGACTTAATCACTGAGACTGTGCCTGAATCCTGAACATTTGTTACTGTGTCATCAGAAAGCTTACTTCTAGCTGCATGTTTACCTGGGACCAGTACTTCTGTCTTGTCAGAATTAAGTAGAAGGAAGTCTTATCTTCTTCGTCTTTTATTGATTACATATGGTATAATTTGCCTGCCAGAAGGTTCTGCTATAACAGACCTCCATGCAGTTGTAAGTGCATCCAATACATGCTTTTTCATAATGTGTGAAAGTGCAACACACAAATTGTTCATACAGGAATATGATGAAGACACTTTGAAGTACCTTGAAGGGAAGATACAGAGAGGCCTTACTGGGATGAACACCTTCTAATAACACCTAATATTTTATGATGGTGTTATCATAAAACCTGCACATTCTTTTTGACAGTTGATGATAATGTAATACATTTTGCACTTTATTTTTTTCCAAGCAATGCTGAAAATTACAAATAGGAAAACCTCCCCAGCACAGCTTACCTCTGTAAGATATTGTTTAGTGTTTACAATATTAGTTGTCCTGACACTCTAAAATTCACCACTATTGCTTATTGTGAAACAGCTGTAACAGATGTATTTCAAAACACAATTTCAAAATGTAATTTAGAAATGGACCTCATAAGGTTGCAGATGCAAAACACATAAGAAGAACTGTTGGAACTAGTGTTAATTAGTGTTAAAATTTTCTATTTTAGTCTTAGTCTTAGTCCAGGGATAAATGTCCCTGTTAGTTTTTATCACATTTAGTCAATCTTATACTATTTTTGTTTAGTCAAGTTTTAGTCAATTAAAAGTCTGGACATTTTAGTCTAGTGTTAATCAATGAAAATGTAACATTTTAGCAATTAGATTATTATTAATTAACCCTACAGTCAAACTAGTCTAGCCCAAACCTTTTTAGTTTTTCACAAAATAATTATCTTAACGTTTAAAATGTATCTTTTCATCTGACGTTTTCAGCTAATTATATTTATTTTTAACCATCAGAACAACTGCTCCATGCCCATATTTTTTAATTACAAAACAATAGGAGCAGTATGAACAATACAGTGAACCTTTTTTTAATTATTATTATTTACTTTTTATTTTTTATATGAATTTACACACTTGGGAAGTTGTATGGATAATGTAGCTCCTATGGGTCACAATCATTTGGTAAACTATTAGCTTAATGTATTTGGCAGAGGTTTAACATTTCTATAAAATGAAATAAAATACATCACATGTAACAAAACATACTGTAATTACCACAAAGAGGCTGTAAAACTGGGTGATTTTTATGGTGTGCTTTGATGTGTCTCTACAGGTTTGTGGTATTTTTCCCAGCAATTGTGTGCCCACACTGTTTCCCCTCCGATATTACTGCTTTTTTTCTCCGGTTCAATGTGAAGAAAATGTGCCCAAATATCGGCTCTTCTCTTTGACCTGAGTAATACTGCTGTGATGACGAGGAGTTAAAGACAACAGAGCTACCCATTTACTCCTGATATGCAGAGCGCTGTGACCTGTGAAATACTACTTATCAGGCCATAATGAATGAACACCGCATTGCTGTGGTTTGTGACAAAAAGAAAGACAGAAATTTTATTAGTTTTTATCTTTTTAAAACCACATTTTAGTCTCATCTTTTTTCATCAACAATATTGCATGCTGACTTCATCACTGTCACTGTTCATTGATATCCATGACGTCTTGTCATCATCTCGTCTTAGTCACAGGAAAAAAGATCATCAACAAATATTTTTCGTCATTATTTTTGCTTTGACGAAATTAGCAAAAATAGGGAAGGGAACATCGGCAAAAGGTTACTGAGATACCCAGATTTTGACGATTTTTTAGGATCAACAAATAGTTACAGTAACACTCAAACAGATAATTATCAGGGAATTATAAGTCATCCATGTGTGGTCAGATCACCCTCTCCTAATAGAGATTTCAAAATATCGGTGCTTCAGTTTCAACCTTGCAATGTCTGACCACCTTCAGTCTGCAGGTTTCAGCTAAAGGGGAGGAGAAACTCAGTGTACGGTTAAGTAAACCTGCTAGCTTCACAAAGTATTTTGCGAATTTTATAATACTCATTTAGATAAGTATTTTAGTGTTCAGATGCAATAAATCATTCCCTTTATTTCCGAACTATCTGGCCCCGATATGCACCCTACACAGCATTCTTTATTGTATTCATGGCATTAAAAGTTGTTAAGCATTACCTAGTTTTCAGCAGATGCACCACTTTTCTGCATCATTTTATCTATAATCTTAGTCTGTTAAGTACTTCGGCAAAACAGTTGCATGTAATAGAAACTGGAATGTACAAATATACAGGGTTTTACAGTACAACCAGATTCTGTTAGGTTGTCGTCACTTGCCTGGTGGTTATTGTAAAACCTAAAAAATGTGCACATTCCAGTTTCTGTCGAAGCAGGCATGACTGCACAGTTTGAACATGGATGGGGAAGAAGGGGTGGGGCTTGTATGGTGTCATATTCTCAGGTCATTTTAGATGCACATGTCAACTGACTTATGCAATATGTAATTTTTCTTATTTTCATAATCTTTTGATTCTGTAAAGCTGCTTTGCAACAATGTTGTTAAAAGTCCTATACTGTACAAATAAGATTGAATTGAATTGAAGTTTATGAGAAAGCAAAATGGAAAGCAATGGATTGACACTGTCTATTGATTAAATATTTCATTTTAAATGCTGATTTACTAGTCATGTGTGGGAAGTATGGGTGCATATCCCTCAGCAAATGATAATCATCAAATGTTCATTATCATATTGTACACTTGAATAAGTTGTATAAGTTGATAGAGTCAGATTCATCTATAATTTACAGGGAAATAGTACATTTACAAGGTAGTGGGAGCACTAGTGCCAGGTGTGTTTACAGTGGTTTACATGGCTTACCTGCCAGGTAGGAGCAGCCATTCTTTCCCATTTTAAGGTTAGGACTGAAGTGACACATGTGAACAGAAACACATACTATGCAACAAAGACCCATTTTTCATAAAATGTATTTTGTACGACACTTGACATACTTATTCTGAGAAAAAGCTTAAACAGCCTTTTCAACATGTTTTTTCAGGTTACAGTATATGTGGCTCATTCTACAGAACAAGTGGAATTTGGGTAATAAAAACCTTCTTAAACGCATTTCTTCTTTCACACCTAGAACTTCTTTAATAGCAATAACTTCCTTTGGAACTTTATAAATCCACAAAAAGTAGAGCTTAATACATTTTATTATTTTTCTACATTTAATGTAAGAATTCATCTACTGTTGTTTTGTCATTGCTGTTATCTAAAATAAAAAACTAAACCAAATGCTTGTACATATTACATATATTTTTTCTCATTATACATAATATTTAGTTAAAGGCAGAGTAGATAAATGATGGGAACAAAGAGTACTATACTATGTATATTTCACATATACTGTAACTGCATAATTTTAAATAGGGTTAAACCTTGTTTTACAAGCATAATTCGTTCCGGAAGTGTGCTTGTATATCAAAACACTCATTTAATAATTCATACAAAATATTAACCTGCACTTTACCTATGAAAAGAATCGTGGCTGTAGTGATTGAGACCAAAGAGCAGAGAGGAGGTGGAGGGGGTGGGGGGATACTGTGTGGGACAAGCGTGTGCGCACAACTGGGGTTTATAGGTAAACACCAGTTTACCTATAGAGACTCTCACTCACACACGAGCACACACACACACACACACACACACACCAGCTTGCAGACAGGGGGCCAGAGAGAGGAGATGAGACAGAAGGGGGCCACTGTGTAGGACACACACGTGCACACACACAAGTTTATCGACAGATATTTTCACTCATACAAGCGTGTGCACACACACACACACATACACACAGACATACAAACACAAAATAAAAAATGCTGTATGCACACACGTGGTCACAGTGTTATAGTAAACAGTAAACACACGCATGAATGGTCATCTTGCGAAACACTTGCAGACCAAGGTACTCGCAATCCAAGGTGTCCACTGTGTTCCACTTTGTCATACGTATTTATGTAACTTTCACTGTCATTTATTCTTTCTAACCAATAATAATTGAAAAACATTTGATAAAAAAATACATATCTTTTTATGGAAATTATAATGGCATAACCAATATGCCATTATAAAATATTGAAAAATATTTTATACTTATTAAAAAAATACATTTAAACTATCAGACCACAGTAAAAACATATTTTAACACCCATGATGATGACACAGTGAAACAAAAATCACGAGGGGTTAATTTGAAACATTTTACTTTTTTATGGTTACATTGCAATTAATTTCAAATATTTATGATATATGATATATTATGATGATTTTTCAAATATCATTTCAAGTGTTTCAACTGGTCAATTTAATCTGCTCATTTCAAACACTACATTAAAAAATGAATAAATGCATAATGTATATTCTATTTAAATTCTCTTTCTGTTAATTTTTTTAATCATGTTCCAGGTCTACGTTGGTGTAGGAGATATTTCTGGTTCAGACTCAGAACTGACTGCTCTGTTCTCATCCTTTATCTCTATCTTGTTGGTTAACATGCCATGCCTTTCTCTGAGCTCTCCTCTACCTCTCACTCATATCTCCAGTGGTTGATTTAAGACACGCCCACAGTTTGACACATGCACAATATGCTGTCAAAACTTGTGGTTTATAATCTCGCATGCTCATAACTTCACTTCTGCTCAACATTTTGATTGAATTTTTGGTGCAGTTCCAGTATCTGCCTGACAGACCTTTTCCAGTATTTTCATCAGATTTATTTCATGAACAAAAAATCTTTAGATGAAAAGTATATGGTCCCATTTCCATGTATGATCATAGTGACGAGGCCTTAAAATATATATATATTTTTTTAAAGTACAGTATACAAGTAATGTGTCTATGTTAATTCAAATGATTTTCAGCAAAACTAAGTGACAGAACAGAACTATGTTTTTTGTAAAATGACCCATGCAGCAGTGTAGTGGCATGAGGCAGAGTCACCTGAGCAGGTACTTCCTCTAGCCAACCGGGAACTGAGCAGCTCTTTCTAACCAAGTATCACTTCTCACTATCCAACTTGGAATTTCAACTACTACCAAAAAAAAAAAAAAAAAAAAAATGTACACTACTTCCCAGTCTGGATTAACACACCTTGACTTTACTCATGTTAGAGGCGGTGTGCAATGTCGCCGTTCACCGGTCGTAAAAAGTTTCGTCACACTTCGTGGGTGCCGCAGGACAGCCACTTCCAGTCCACAGCCCTGTTCTGCCCGGAGGTTTATCCCGAACTAGTGGGCTGTCCTGGTCAAACCTCAGCCTGAATCTCCCCCGATACAGGAAGAGACTCGGTGACTCCTCGTGTTGTGAAACTGGAATACGAATAAAAACTGCGCGTGAGATATCGAATGTCAGGTGCCATGTGTGAGAAGGGCGGACGGTTAGTAGGACTCACGCGCTGCCCGGACGCGAGGACTCTTTTCCTCCTGATCAGCTTGTGTCTCACACCGGGTGAGTTCAGTGGTAGAGTCACACATGTGACAGCGAATATGTACAGTGTGTGTGCTTAAGAATCCGTGTGTAAAATGTAAAATTAGTGCGTATGTATATGTGTAAGTAAACGAAACCAAGGCTTACAGTACTTTTACATAAAAGGAATTGTACTGGTGCAGCAAGACTTTAAATACATACACTTATATATACACATACACTTATATACATTATATATACATTATATACACACTATATATACACTATATATACACTATAGGAATTCTTTCATGTTCCGTCTACGTTAGAACTGTATTTGATCGGATTGCCCAATTTGTATAGCTGGTTGCGTTTTTGTGCCCAAAGATCTGAATGAGTCAGGACAACTGTAATAATCACAGACACTGGCACATAACATGGTAATTGGCAGATACACATGGGGGGGAAAGGGGTGGAATGTGACAATATAATATAATTCACAATATTTGAAATATAAACATAGATACTATACTAAATTTGATTGCAAATAGTAGACTATTTAAGAGTATATTTTTGTTTTATGTATTGATTCATTTAGGCCTATTGATTTATTTATTGATAATTTTATTTATTTCATGATTTCTATATTTAATGATAAATTAATTTCATGATGTATTTATTTTATGGTCCCTATTGTGTCAAGCACCATTTAATAATTCCATTTGTCAAAGTCACCCATCAAACTTAGTGAGGGAACACTAATGCTGAAACCTGACATCTAAATGGTCGCCGTGCACAATAAATCACAACAGATGTCTATGCTGCAGCAGGTGTGTTTCCTCTTGTCATGGGCAAGGTGCAGTAGAAGTGCTTAATGCATTAAGCAGGGTTGCCAGGGTTCAATACATTTTCCACCCCAAATGATAAAATATTATTAAAAGCAACTAATAAAATTCTATTTAAAAGAAACAAACAAAAAAAGGGTCAGTGTTGATGTTGGTTTGAAGTTTAACAGTGCACTTTGCACCCCATAGATAATCATGAATTAGGGTCCATCTGTAAATTACTGTTTGACTGTACTATCTACTAGTACTAGAGCTCAATACTCCTTACTCTTATTCTTCTCCCCAAAATTTTTGGCTCCTGTTTAAACAGCACTTACCTTTTTCCTCAGATAGCCCTTTTATTTAACTGTGTGCATGCTTAATTTAATCATTGCAAATGTGTTATCATCAGTTTAACACAATGTAACATGATTAAATTACAGCATAATATTTACACTTGTTGGCTGTTTAGGTTTGACTGTCGGTCGAAAGGTGTCACTACCAGCAGGCCCTCTTATCCGGGTAGAAGGTGAGACACTGTCTTTGCGTTGTGAAGTATCAGATTATCAGGGCCCCAAGGAGCAGGAGTTTGAGTGGAAAGCAACAAAAGGGTCAGAAACCATTCAGATTATTTCCACGTTCGACTCCACATTTCCAGACCAGTCTTTGAAGACTCGGGTGTTTACTGATGACATCACTGTTAAAAGAATTAATGGAAGCACAGTGGAGCTACGGATTAAACAACCCAGGGTGACTGACAGTGGCATTTTCACTTGCATCACCCCCAGCACAGATTCTGTTATCAGTGGAAACTATGATGCAGACGTGCTGCTGAGAGGTAAGTTGATTTGCTTTTTAAAATCTCATAAAAGGTTGAAGGCATTTAACTGGATAATAACATGTTGTCCTGATACTGTATGTAGTACTCTGTAATTCAGTATTCAGACTGGGTGCTTTCACACTACAGTCTGTGTCCTGGACTCATGTGCCCTTGACCCCAAAGATTTGAACATTTGTGATTTGAGAGTACAATACAACTTACTCGAACATGGCTCGAATCAAATATGTACCGACTGTACCGAAGCATAAAATGGACCACTATTTAGAATGCAATGTCATTGGCACCACCTGTCTCCTCCACACGGAAGGTCCCTCTTGGCCTTTGTTATTGAAATATCATTATTAAGCATTACGCGGACCTCCTTGACCTCTTCCAAGGTTACCTCTTTGAAAAATTCTTCTCTTTTTGTTTATTGGCAGCTCACAAACCAAATAGGTCCATACTTCCACTTACTTTATGAAAAAGCGTGAATGCATAGGTGTACTCGAGTATGGAATAACAGTAATGTGAATGAAAGGGTATGAATCACTCATGTCTGGTGTGAAAGCAGTCTCAATGTTTTGGTGATTTTTTTTTTTGGCCGAATGAAGACATTAATTTAGGTGGATCAAATCGTGTAATTTAGAAGGGAAAAAACTGTCAAAGCTGATCAAGAAAAATAATAAACTTCTAACATCTAACCTTCTAACAACTAAACATGAACTATTGCAGTTCTTAAACTGATTTCTTAAATTACATGTCAGATGTCCCTTCCTTATAGCAGGAGGTCCACACTTCCTTCTTACTGCTCATCAAGGACTGCAGCTGGCTGCATCTGGGAGATTTGTTCAAGCTGATAATAAAATAGTACTTGTAAACTAGACCAGAACATCCTCTGGTGGCTCTTTTAAGCCAACAGGTTGAAAATTGTCGTAGATACTCATTTCTTTCTTTCTTTCTTTCGTTTTTTATTTTATATACATTATTTCTAAAAAGCCAAAATGGCAGCTTTTTCTGAATTACCAGTTGAAAGAGAAGGGATGTATGGTTCTTGTGAATCAATAGTAAAATATCATAGTTCTGCCTCAGACATGGCATGTATACAATAAATAAAGTAATACGTTATTACTGTTTATATCTGCAAATGTGATTCCTCTGTCAGCCTTAATGCTTGCAGTGGGAGGATTGGACTAGAATATTGGTTGGCTTTTTAGTACAGACCACACTGCAGTCCACACTATGTGATTCTGCCTTTTGTGCCAGGGTAAATCCTGCTGCTAGCTATAAAAGGTAGCTTTCAATTTTTTAAATTTCAACTCATAACTTTTGACCACATGTACATATATTCATATATTTCAACTCATATATATTATGATTGCAATTTAAACTTTGATACGTAATGATACAATGCACCCTTTAGTATTCAATGGTTATTGTCTAGGCTAACAGTAAATAATTGGACAAATGATCTCATTAAAGGGATGATTCTCATCAATTAAAATTATTTAAAAAAATAAATAAATAGTATATATTTTTAAGGAAAAATAAAACAAATTAACCTACACTTTACCTTTGAAAAGAACCATGGCTGTAATGAGAGGAGGAGGAAGGGGATGACTTTTACACACACACCAGTTTACCAACAGAGACTCTCACACTCACAAGCGGGCTCACACACACACACACACACACACACACACACACACACACACACACACACACACATATACAAACACAAAATAAAAAATGCTTTATGTGTTATAGTAGACAGTATATGTATACTATAGGAGTGACAGACGCGTACTGAGACTGAACATGGGAGACGATTACCCACAATACTGCTTATATTTCAAGACCTCCCTTTTTTACCAAATATTTATTTAAAGTTTTTCCTCGTCTTGCGAAAGACTTGCAGACCAAGGTACTCACAATCCAAGGTTCCACTGTATATTTAAATTACTTACAAACGTTACATAAATTCCAGACTATACATATATTGCCCGTAATTAAGTGCATTCTTTTACTATTAAATGATTGCACAGGTCCATATTGTGATTTTGATTTTAATGCGGTTAAATGTGCAGTACAAATTTCCAACTAATTATTGCAATATACAGTACTGTAGGAAAAAGCAGGTTATTCAACTCTGGCCAGACACAGTAATTTTGCAAAGTGCTTGTGCATACCTCTGTGTGTATGAGTGAATATATATATATATATATAATTTGTGTATAAATACACAAATAATATATATATATATTATATATATCCTTATTTGTGCTAAAATGTTTCCTCTTCATTTCTTTTTTTGCACGCAGTAATTTCTAATACACTGGTTGTGCTTCCTGAAGCTCCAGCCCCTTTAGTCCATGAGGGCAGATTAATCAATCTTCACTGCAACATCACTCAAGCCTTCACTGAAGGAATTTACCTTTCAGTTACATGGTCTGTTAAAAAGGATCAGTCACTAGAGCAGGAGCTACTTACTTTTGGACCGGATTCAACTATTACTGTTGGAAAGGATTTTTTCCAACGTTATGCAGACGGTGAAATGCGTTTGCATCTGGCCAATACTGGTTCCTACAAACTGGTACTCTCTGGAGCAATTCCTGCAGATCATGGGACTTACTTGTGTACTGCCAAACAGTGGACCAGAGAGCAGAGCACCTGGAACAGGATACAGGAAAAGGCAGAGGTCATAGGTGAAGTGACTGTTATCCCAACAGGTGAGATCCAGTTATAAAAATGCTCTATTTTACACACCTAATATATCACTTCCATAAACATTTCTACAGTGAAATTAAGATAATGACTATAATCCGATAATGATTCCCATTGTGCAAATTAGCATTATATTAATTATACAATTGTGTAATTCAGTTGCTACTTGAACACCAGTGGTTCCAATCTGTGGAAACATAGAGTAAAAGTATAGAGAGCATAGTGATCACATAACTGCATTATTTCATGGTCAAGGTTTCAGCATGACTATAGAACCATGTACAGTATGTGTAGGGGGAAAAAGGCTCAGGAGCAAATTTCAATGGAAGATTTTGCTTGGTTTTATTTTCCTTTCCTTTCTGCCAGTGCTTTTTGGTACTTTTCAGAATCAGAATCGTACTTTTGACCTTGCAGACATATACAACCATGCATACAGCTTAGCTTTGCTCTCCCAGCTTTTTTGAAATGACAAACAGTACGCAACTAAACCTATCCTGACAACATCTTTATGCTGTATGTACATTTGCATCCACAAATCTGGTGTGCATTTTTCTTAACAATTTTTACAGCAACCAGTAAGGATGGCCAGCCGTTGTCTAGTCAGACTGGGTCTAGTGGGCAATTGGGATAAATCATACAGTAAAAGACGTTTAACTTTGATTGCAGCGCACAGTTTATCTGACCGGTTTTCCTTCCTTGGATCACTTTTGGGAAAAATACTAAAAGAGCTGCAGTTTTGGAGTTGCTCTGACCCAGTTGTCCAGCCATCACTATTTGGCTACATTTTCAATATCTTGTTACAATAGTGGCTGGAAGTGGGTGAGATATATTAGGCAGCAAGTAAAGCTTTTTTCCTAAAGTTGATGTGCTGAAAGCAGAAAAAATGGCCAAGCGTAAGGATTTGAGTGACTTTGACAAGGGACAAATTGTGATGTCTAGAGGACTGGGTCAGTTTTGCGGGATGTTCCCGGTTTGCAGTGGTCAGGACCTACTAAAGGTGATCCAAGGAAGAACATGGATAATGAGTGCCCACGTCTCACTGATAACCATGGGGATTGAAGGCTGGTCGCTGTAGTCCGATCTAATAGAAAAGCTACTGTAGCCCAAATTAGTTAAAGGGATAATGGAGGTTGCAAAAAGGGGGCCTACTCAATATTAGCCATAATGTTATTAACAGCTTAAAATCTTCTGTGGGAAGGCTTTCCACAAGGTTTAGGATTATGTTTATGGGAATTACTTGATTTATTGGGAATTACAAGTTTATGGAAAATGCTTGATTTATATATATATATATGTATATTTGCCTGAAGTCACAAGTTATCTAAAATTGTGACTACAGACAGTGAATAAATGGCGTATATTTGTTAATTATTTGTTTCCTTATTTATTTTTGTTATGTTGGTGTTAAAAGAATATCATAGTTCACAAACACAGTGCTATACAACTGCAGATTTGCACATTTGTGGCAGATTATGATTTTAAATATACTATACAATCTATTAAAATTTTGGTTGTGAGATTTCAGTCAAATTCTTGTGAGTTTTACAGTTAACTCATGCGAGTTAACATAGAATAAAAAAAACATAATATGAGAGCAGTGGTCGATTTGGAGTTGGAGAGAAAAAAATACTGCCTCGACATTCCACACAACCGGGTTTGATCAGAAATAAAGAAATAAATAGAAATTCTATCTGAGTTTTCCCTAAGGGCATTTTAGTGTACTGTAAACATATGGTTCGCTTTGCTGCAAAACACTACATTTAGGGAAAACACAATGCTGTTCAACACTATCCTCACAGTAAAGTATTTTGCAGGTATCATGATTTTTTCTGGATGTTTTAAATCAACAGATGCAGGGAAACTGGTCAGGGTTAAGGATTCTAGAAGAAATCTGTTGCCGTCTGCAAGAGTATGGAGATTGATGGGACTTGCGAAAGGACAATAATACTATATATATATAATATAGCCATAGCTATAGTGGAAATTCTTCAAAACCAAAGACACAAATATGCTAAGAAGGCCCAGTTAAAAGTCCTCATTCTAGTTAAGACTCAGTGGCAAAAATGTACAGCTGTAATTGCAGCATAAGCTAGTTCTATCACATACTGTATTTACTGTGCAGGTAAATAATTACTTATATAAATTGGGGAATAATAACTAATTACACTGTGCAGTATGTGAGTCCTAATATCTAAAAGAGTTAGGAGCAATCTATTTTCTTCCCTCTCGCACTTTTTGCACTATTAAGTATCTGTGACTTTTCTCAAAAACCCAACTGTTTGCCTTTCGTTCCCAGGGATACTCCTACTGGGTTGCTATGTAGGTTTACCACATAACACTTAATTACAGCTTGGGATGTATGCAGAGAGAGTACACAGCTGTTAAAGGCCAGACACTGACCCTTAAATAAAGCAATGTAATAAGTGCACTCAATACCAGCGGTGCTTTTTTATGGTCACATATTATTATAATATATTTTTAGACATTTGACTATATGTTAACATTTTAATTTAAGTACTTTTTAAATAATAAGTATGGGGATTGCATAATACTGCAAAATTTATATCAGTGTAATTACAGTATTATTAATGGATTATATTTTCCCCCTTTTTTCCATTAATTTCTGTAATATTAACACAATTTCTTCTTTATTATTTGATTACAGCTGATTCATTCACAGTGCAGGTCTTGGATAGTACCATCCTTATCCCAGGAGCCAATTTGAATCTCACTTGCTTGGTGTCTGCAGATGACCTTGCAGCCTTAGGTCTTGAGGTGACATGGCTGCTGAATAACACAGAGATTCTTACCCACCTTAGTCGAGATGGAGTGGTGGCAAAAACTTCAGATATATTTAGCATTAACCAGGTTGGAGAGGGTGAATTCACACTGGAAATTCACAACGTTGAGCTATCTGAGAAAGGACTTTACTCATGCAGGGTGACAGCATGGATACAGCAGAGCAGGGGAAAATGGTACCGGGCTGCAGAGAAGACATCATCCCCTGTAAAAGTGGGGATCATCCCAGAAGGTGAGTTAACTTAATTAGGAAAAATATTACTGTTCTGGGCACAGTACAATCTGGACCTACAGTAAATGAGTATTATGAGTGTTTAATAAACACTTATGGGTAAGATGACTTCTCTTGAATGTCCTTGATATGTTATGGTATATTTATTGTTGATCATCCTATGTGTTTGCAAACAGGTAGCACTATTTTGGTATCATTTAGGTAATTCCTTCCTTCTTACGTAAAAATGGACATAATATAATTAAGCTGTGCCATCCGAAACCCCAGAGTTTATTTTTGGAAAATTTGACCCACCACTGCGAACATGGCTTACCACATACAAGACCCTGTCTCTAGGCTGTTGGTATGAGAAAGTAAGTCTGGGGTGAAGATGACTATGGACCTGGTATGGCTCTGTTTCAGCTTCTGGATGGGTCATTCCATTGTTTGTCCTCTGCCACAGAGAAGAAGTTAGATACAAAGCATCTGTAATCTCCTGCCAGCCACAAAAAGGCACATACCTGTTTTCTTGTTTTTGGCTGGGGAAGGTGCAGAGAGCTTTCACGTTTTTTGACGGCTTTGGTAATCCACAGCCGATACAGGTACTTCTCTTATTTAGACCTAGATGGTACTTTTTGGGGTTTAGTGTTAGTTCCTCTCACCTGAGCGCTGACTAGAAGTCTGAATGGATGACAACATCATGTAGCCGGGTGATAGCAAGGCATGGTGATGCTGCAAGGCGATGTCAATTAGCCACTGAAAAGTGGCAGGAGCCCTAAACGGGCCACATGGGAGCATTGGGTATTGCTTTTTTTCTTTGGCCTCTGGAACGAGGGCTACCTGCCAACACCCATTTGTGAGATCCAAGGTGAAGTGCCTTGTTGCTCTACTGAATCATCCACTCAGGGTAGAATGTACCATTCGAATGTGGAAATGGACAGCACCCAGTTTTATAATTGTTTAAAAATTTTTGTATGCATGTGGCGAAGACAGCAATCCCCTGATTCCAGCATTAAAGTCCTCCCAGAGGAACGAGTTGGTGATGACTGGGTGGCATAATCTTTCAGCTAAGCCACACTAAGGCATGCCCACGAGTTTGCTAGGCACATGAAATTACCTAGGCCTTTAGGGACACCAGCAGCTTTTGTTAAATGTATCCTGGGAGCTAGGGTGCCAGACAGGTTTCCAAGATAGTCATACATGTGTATGGTCTTGAAAGGCAACTGTCCAGCACATTTTGGGGATTTTACTGATTGGAAACAGCTGATTAAACTCATTATTGTGTGTGTGTTAGTATAGAGGAATTGACATTAGTCGAAAAATATCTGTATGATTATCTATTTTTTATGATGAAGAAGAGACTAAAATAAATAGTAATTACTGTAAAAGATAACTATGATGATAATTTCCATCAACGAAATGATAATGTGAATCTGTATGATTCTCTGGGATTGTCATGGATCAGTCTGATCAGGCCGCCTCATCCACTTCCCAGTTCTCGTTTTACCCACCAGAGACATTTTCCTTAACATAGTACAGCCAGCATGGTGGCTTAGTGGTTAGCACTGTTGCTGTGCATCTCCAGGGTTCGGGTTCGATTTCCACCTCAGGTCTGTGTGCATGGTCTTTGCATGTTCTCTCTTGTTGTTGTTTTTTTTGTTTGTTTCCATATTTTTTTTTACTGATTTTCTTCATTTAATTTTTACTAAATCTTCATACTATAAGTGCAAATCGTGGTGCTTGATAAATCCATCCTTCATTAAACGCATTGTGTTAAAATGTGTTATATGAGTTATATGTGACAGTAACAGTGTTGATCAGCGCCCATGACTCAAAACTTATGCAATGATTATGATTGTAAAACTAACCATCTACAAATTTATTAAGGGTTAAAAAATTTCATTGTCGACTGAATTGGTCCAAGTCAGATTTTTTTTTTTTACTTAAATCTGATTAACTTTTCAGTTCTGATTTGGGATACTTCCATATGTGCTCCTGATGCAGATATGAGTTTTTGCAATACGAGCATAGCTAAGCTCCAAAGTTACTCACTTTCTAAATTTAATGTATAATAAGAAGAGAAAATAGCATACAGTAAATGGTGCCTCTTTTTCTTACATATTCTCACATCATAACCTCACCCACATACTGTACATGCCTATTTTGCAAATGTTATCCTATTGCCAAATGATTTGTTCATATTGAAATAAAACTGTATCCAGGGGAAAATACAAAAAGACAAAGACCAGAAGAAGGACAAAGAAGAACAAAGAGATAGATAGAACAGGCTTGGCGATTAGATGATGAGTCTCTGGTCTGGAAAGAGTAATTGAGGTTGATTGACACCCTCCTTGTTTTGTTCCCAGACTGCTACATTCTTATCCCTAGTAACTGGCTAAAGTCAACTTAAGAACATCCATCTTGTAACTCTATTTTAAGTAATTTCTTTCCATGCCTTACCAGTAGTTGGTGGATGCATTATGTCCATGCCTTCAGCTATACGTCTGCCTGTCTGTTGGTCTGTCTGTCTGTGTGTCTCTCCATCCACCCAAGATTCTGAATGAGTATGAGAATGAGTAATTAAATATTTATAGGATTTTTTAATGGAAATATTATTTCAACCAGCAGATGAACTAATTAGATTTTAAAATTGATACAAATGTTTTACAGCTAGGTCAAAAGTTTGAATTTGTTTTTTCTTTAATAACTTCCTTCTTGGTGATGAAATCAACCTTTTCACTAAGAATGGTCATATTTTGCAGCATTTGACTGCTAAATACACTTCAGAATGACACTTCAGAATTCATACTACCCAGTTCACAATTTCAGACTTCTTACACTTAATTGAATCAGGATTGACATACACCTTTAGCTAGACAGGTGTCGTAGTCTGAAGGCCTACATTGGCTGATATCTCAACCCTTTCTTACTTATACGTAGACTTACTGTAGTTCATCCTGCGCCTTTGGGCCGGCAAGGTGTCTTCATCGTGATTGATTTGCCGCAACATCTGCATGGAGATCGTCCATGAAGGTCCATCGCCAAGTTGCTCGTGGTCAACCTTGTTTCTGCTTTTTTTTGGGGGACGTCCATAGAATTGCATCTCTTCATTGGTCATGCGGTCCTGTTATAAGACACGTAAGATTCTCCAAAGCCACCGCTTTGGAAAGCACCGTCACTGTGTTGATCTTCTTAGTCAACCAAATTGGCGTATCCAACGGCGTATCCAACTCTCATGATCTTGGTCTTTCTCACAGTATTTGGACATCCAATCTTGGCCGCTTCCTGTTCCAGATCTGACGTCATCGCATTTGTGTCCTTTTTGATAGGAGTGTTATGTCATAGACAAAGTTGAGATCTGTGAGGCGTGTTGGTGCTTTCCATGGGATTCCATATCTGCATCATGACATTTATGGCGAAAAGAAAGAGGAAAGGAGAGAGAATGTACCCTTGCCTCACTTCTAAATAATTTAGAAATAAGGAAATGTCCATACTTCATAGACTCAGTTGTTTTTTATTCTATTTTTGTGGTTTCTTTATTCCTGGATTTTATCTGTGTAATTTTACCAGCCCATCATGCACAGTGGTCTGTATTTTGTCACTACATAAAAGCTTCTCAGCCTACTACTTTTAGCTGGCTACTATTTCCGTCTTTTGACATTTTCCATCTTTTTATATGTCAATGCAGTATAGAAAGTGTAAACCTCTTCATTTGGCACTAATATGTTTCTCTCTTATCTCTTTCAGATCCGGCATTTACTGTGACTCTTATGTCTCCAGTCACAGCCCAGAACTTAGGCGACTCCACAGAATTTCTGTGTCAAGTGTCAAACATTTCCCACTACCGGAGTAGACGATTGAGTGTCTGTTGGTTTCATTCATCTGCCTCATCCACTAACGGTCAGGTTACCACTGATGTTATTGCCTCATTGAATGAAAATGGGTCTGTCATTCCCAATGATAAATACAGGAACCGCATCGACTCGGGTCTAATCCTGGTAACCCGAACTGAACCAGCTATTTTTAAGCTCCGCCTCCTCCGTACCACAAATGCAGATGTAGGTGAATATGTTTGTAGTGTCTCATCATGGATGTTCACTCGCTATGGCATCTGGAAATATACATCAGAACATCAATCTCATCCATTAAAACTCAGCTTGATCTCCAAGGGTGAGGGAATTTTCACTTATTGGAATAAAATTATACTCATTTGCAGGTGAACCTTTTCCTGGAGAGAATAACAGCATTTTTCTTAAACAAGGCTAGAAAAAAAATTATCCAAAAATATTTTAAGCTGTTTTTATTCTTAGGTTTGAACATGACTTTTCACTTTAAGGCACAGATCTTCATTAGTGCTAAGACTGATATTTAAAATTTTAAGATTTTGTTTCCTCAAACAAATATGTGTTGATTTGCAAGTAAGTTTAATGGTTATTTTATTACTATCCAGCCAATTTCTAATTTCTTGCCAAAGGTAAGCGATTTACAGGCTAAATTAGATCTCATTAGGATGCCACAAATCTTCAAAAAACGTGCCTGGGTCACGACGCCTAAACCACAGTGTCTCCAAAATGTCAACGATCCACCACTATATTTCACAGTGAATTTGGGAGCCTAAACTTATGGGTGAATATGTCTTACCCATTCATGAACATTAGTCATGGGGTCAAGGATCAAATAGTGTTTACCCCTGTAAACATTGGCAGACGTGAAAAGATTAACAGAAAAAGTATGTTCTATGAAACACTGTAGACCTGTAGTCCAGCCTAAAGTCTGAGATAAATAACAGGGTTAGAATTAGAGACTTCAAGTTGGTAATAGTCTAAGACCTTTGTCTTAAAATATGCTGAAAAGTAACAACAACAAAAAATAATAATAATAAAAAAAAAATGAAGGGTATAATTAGAATATGTTAAATAAAGTGCTTATTATACAATTTATGCAGTTGTTTAATTTCATCAATTCACTTAAAATGTGCCAAAAATATGTTACATACTGTGGTGGCTGGTGCAGTGCACAGGGTCAGTGAAGAAGACAACAAATGTTAATCTTTGTAATGCTTGCATTAAGAGTTCCATGGATTTCAGATTACTTGCTGATGTTTCATCAAATTGTTGTGCAGATTAAGTTAAGTTAAGCCTTTATTTGTCACATATACATTACAGCACAGTGAAATTCCTTCTTCACATATCCCAGCGTA
>JAQMYL010000010.1:16776000-16795020 GCA_030014365.1 Clarias pachynema | reverse complement strand
CGTCAAATCAAGAAGCGCATGCGTGATACATGATACTCGGTGCTCGTAAACCAAGACAATGCTCGTTTTCCAAGTCAGATTTTATTAAAAATCTTTGCTCGTCTTGCGGAACACTCGTAAACCGCGTTACTCGTAATCCGAGGTTTTACTGTATGCTGATTCAGTATCTGTAGTAGTCTGTAGTCTTTAAATAAAATGCCCCAAACTGTCTGTCTTAGCTTGCCAGAAACTAGTAGTGGTGGGAACCACTACTAACAGAAACTTATTATTTTAAATACACACGCTCTATATTTCAAATTCAAATTTTATTTGTCACATACACAGTATGATATATGAAGTGAAATGTGTATATGGCAACTGATGACCTAAACATTGAAAACTCTACTTTTTAATTTAGTATATAAAGTACTAAATAGATGTTTACAAATTAGAAAGGTATTAAAAAAAAACTTTCAGCTGTAAAAAGAATTTTAAATTTACATTATGTACAAATAAAATAATAAAATAAAAATATAATAAAATAAAGAATTAAAGTGGAATGTTCAGTAATGGGCAAGACGATGTGCAGACGATGTGCAGACGATGTGGTTCATTCTGACCAACATAAGTGGAAATGTGTTTTTCAGTAGCAACCGGTCTATTGAGTGCGTTATGTTAAAGGTTAAAATGCAACGACCCCTCATTTCCACTAGGGGAGGCACTAGGTTGCGCTTCAGCTGTGATGCGGTTGTTGGAGCTGATCGTTGCCTCTCTAGTCAGTGTTGTGATTCCACCAGACGCACGACGTTGTTTCAGAAGCATCCCACTTGACTAAAGGGTACGGGCCTAGTCTCTCTTTGACAGAAACCACTTCTGAGGTGCTTCTTTAAGAGCAGGTAGCAGTTCTTTTAGCAAAATCCAAAGGGAGCCACTCTGCACCCGAGATGCTCCTGGTACGTCCTGAAGCAAAGGACAAAGACCATGTCACAAATGCAATACCGTAGATCTGCTCCATGTCGAAATCTGTGGCGTGATGCCTGTATTAGCCGTTAGTCAGCCGCTTACCTGCCAATCTTTAGGAATTAAATATATTGGCTTTATGTCGGTTGCGTTTTGATCTCACTAAACCAGTTAATGTTGAGGACATCATCGTGAGAATACTTTTTTTCTGTTGCCACTAAAAACCCCCAGTGTGAACAGTAGTTACCACGTTACTAATATAATGGGGTTTAAAGTTTCAGATCACTTCACAAATCACAGTGCATGTGATTCACTGTGCTTTTATTTAATGTCTTTTAATCTACTTTTTTCAGATACGTACACTCTCAGCACGTGCAACTGCTTCCTTTATTCTCTCCAATGAGAGCAATATGGCAATACTTAAACATTTTTCAGATCTCCTGCCTGGTGTACTGCAGGTAAGCAATCAGCACGTGCATCAGGTTATTTTAATTAGCTTCATATTAATGTTTTATGGCTTTTTTATGTTTATAAAGCTAGTTTTTGTTTTGTTATAAAGCCAGTATCTGTTGTTACAGGTCTAATACCAGTGTTCCTTACAGGATGTATAATTTTGAATATGACTTATTTATTTATTTATTTATTTATTGCATTTTATAAATTAAAGCTCAGTTTTTGGCAGATAGCACAATGTCTTTAATTCTTTCCTGATGTACTCCAGGAGGTGAATGAATCCTGTTACCAGGCAGATGATTCTGTGCTGAAGTCACTTGTAGAAATTGCTGATACTGCCCCTAAATACCTGAGGCCCAACCTGGAGGCCACCTTACAGCTCTGTCTTAAGGTAAACACATTACATATTTGATTTTGTATTATTGTTTTTTTGTAATCTGATCCCAAGAACTTTTTAATGCCTGGTGGTTCCTTGATGCTGCTCATCTGTGCTGATCATCAAGGTTTTATTATACAGGCAAATAGACATTTCTTCAGTTTAATGCGTGGGAGTCGCCTACCTGTGTGACCTCCACAGCCCGGCTGGAGAAACATCCAGTGCTCCATAATGAACTGTACTTCTGGTCCTTTTATTTATGTTTGTGCTCAGATTTGCATTAACAGAAACTTTCAGAAATTGAAGTATATATTATTTTTATTTATTAATTTCTTTAATTGTTGTGCAGCGTTGAGGGTGGAAATGTAGAGAGATTCGGGGATGTCTTTGTTAGCAGCATGCTAGCCGGCTACATATAATTAAAAACCAATAAATTTTTTCCACACTGATGAGGTTGAAAGTGACTTTGTTCTGTACGTATACTAGAGGTGCAATGGATAATTACCATCAACAACTAAACTCACTGAGCAAATCAGTTGGCAACAAATTTAAATATATATTTTGTTCTCGCCCGTGTTTTGTGCTAACTTTAAATACTTTGACGTGTAGGCGTTACTGTTCACTAACTGAACAATGTGCACAACAGTGTGGTGACGGCATCTTCACAAACAAAAACGTCTAAATTATGTGAGTATTTTACTCTCAACTCAACCAGAAGTAGGAATCAGGATATGAGACTGGTGCGGGTCAAATTACTCTGTGAAGGGAGCGAGAATCAGAGAAGTAGGACACCTGAGGAGAATGTCTGTCTAATTAGTGTCCCATATTTATATAAATTAAGTGATTGACCATTTTTGAGGGAATCACACAACATGCATATCCGTGTGGTGTTGCTGGTTTCTGAGCTCGTTCTCTCTCTCTCTCTCTCTCTCTCTCTCTCTCTCTCTCTTCTTCTCCCACTTTGCTCTCCTCATTATTATTTCCTGGCTCATGGCAACACAGATTATAATCAGCCACTTTCTCCTTGGGTGTATTCTTTCCCACTTACTGTACCTAAAGGCTGAAGACTCACTAAATGATTTTTACAATCTTGGAAGATTCTCTGAAGTCTGGAAGAGTACACGTGCAAGGTTTTTTTTTTTTTTTTTTTTACATCTGTTGTCACATAAATAAATGCATGAATGAGTAAATGATTAAATAAACATGCCCATGTGCGGGGGATGTTTATTTAATCATTTACTCATTCATGCATTTATTTATGTGACAACAGATGTAAAAAAAAAAAAAAAAAAAAAAAAAAAAAACATGCACGTGTACTGGGGGTGAATGATCCCGCCTCCTCTATAATCTTTAGATAGTGTCCATACACGGCTGAGTTGGTGTACACTACGCAACAGCGTCCAGAGTCGACTCTGAACAATCAAGCTTTTGATATCCTTCGACTTGTTGGGAAGAGTCTGTTCCCCTCACACATTTGCAATTCAGGTCTGGACACCTCACAGGGATTTTTGTGCCAACTTTCCACGTCATTTGACTGCTGCAGACTGGCATGAGCTTGGCACGATTCTGAAACCTATACTTAATCCGGTCTAAAGTCACACCATTGGAGCCTTTTCTCTCTTTTTGTAATGTTTTTTAAAATTACCAGGCTTTTGCCATTTTTAGGAAATAATTTCTGCTACTTTGCTCGTCTTTGGAGTTTTTCATCTTTTGTTTCAGCAGAGCCAAAAACAAACACGAGCCAAAATGTAAAAGCTTATATCTAAATAAGGTCTATTAAGTAACTGATTCATAATCTGAGTAGTTCATTTGTTTTAATAATTAATATTTATCTGTGAAAATAGCGATTAATTGTGGCCCTAGTTCATAGAGAGTAAATTTTGTTTCTTCGAATTTGATAATCTCAGTCTGTGTGTTGGATCTCATTCTAATCTGAGCTGCTTTAACTGGGCCGTAGACAGGGAGGGATGGAGCGAGGCTCGCACACGGCCAATATACATCTGGTGACATTGCAGTATCGTATGGCACAGGCCATGTATTTGTTGTAAGAATTTTTTTAATCTTTTATTTGTTCTCCAAAAATTTAAGTCTCTCAATTTCTTCCTAAAAGACACATTCAGAATGTGCGTGCACACACAGGCTAGAAAAATATATTGGTATTTTCCTGCAGACACATTATTTTTGGTTGCCAGGTTTAAAGGAAGTAGCTGGCTTATTTAATGATCTGAATAGATGATTTACAAAGTGTTCTGTGCTTTTAGCTGTGTGCAGATACGAATTTGACGAACATGCAGAGACAGCTGGCGCTTGAAGTTATTGTGACGCTCTCTGAAACTGCTGCTGCCATGTTGAGGAAACACACCGCCATTGTGGCTCAGAGTGGTAATGCCCAAAATACTGTTATATTAGTGTAAGGGTGTGGGGGGACGAATGATGAGTGATATTGATGCCTAGGCTCACAGAGGCCAGTTCAATAAAAGTAGTTGCGAAATAGGTTGGGTTACGTGATGCATTTCTAATTTGTAAAGGACTAATTTTTCCCCCGCAGTGCCGCAGATGTTGTCTATGATGGTGGACTTGGAGGAGGATGAAGACTGGGCAATGGCAGATGAGTTAGAAGATGATGATTTTGACAGGTAAAATAAATTTGCCAACAATGCAGTGGTTAGGTGACGGGTTATCAAAAATCAAAATAAGCTTTCAGTTGCCAAGTTTTATCAGAAGCTTTTCCATTCCCAAAATAATATTGAAAATATCATGCAAAATGCAGAAAATATTAGATTTTTTTGTTTGTTTTTGGAGGGGGTGGGGGCAGAACCTGCTTGCCTGCTTAAGGTTATTGAAAATATATTGTCAATACACTTAGTTTAGGCCACTTTACAGCTCTGTCTTAAGGTATATACATTAAAGATTTAATTTTTTTTTAATGCCTGGTGGTTCCTTGATGCTGCTCATCTGTGCTGATCATCAAGGTTTTATTATACAGGCAAATAGACATTTCTTCAGTTTAATGCGTGGGAGTCGCCTACCTGTGTGACCTCCACAGTCCGGCTGGAGAAACATCCAGTGCTCCATAATGAACTGTACTTCTGGTCCTTTTATTTCTTTGTGCTCAGACCTGCATTAACAAAACTTTCAGCCATGTTAGCATTCTTGTTAGCAGCATGTCAGTGACTTCATTCTGTATGTACTGTATATACTAGAGGTGCAATGAATATTGAAATTTGCACAGCGAGTTTAATCGCCTATGGTAGTTAATGATTTTCTGTTCTCGCCCATGTTTTGTGCTAACTTTAAATGCTTTGACAAGTAGGCATTACTGTTTACTAATTTAGGAACAGTGCAGTGGTTAAGTAGACTGGTTGTCAAGAATCAAAATAAACTCTTTGTTGCCAGGTTTCATCAAAAGCTTTTATATTCCCAGGATGTTATTGAAAATATTCTGTAAAATGCAGCAACAAATTGGCCAAAACCTACTTGCAATTGTCAAGTTGTTTAGACTCTGCAAAACAGTTTGTGTATTTATCCAGCTCTCTGTCGATCTGTAATATGTTCGACTTCCTCCTGAAAGCACCGTCTATGGCAGTGACCTTTCCAGTATTGATTTGATCTGAACCCCATTAAAATGTATCACTGGACCAAAAAACATTCGTGCTTATTCCTGCCACAGTATATGGGGGTTGAATTATATAATTAAGAACTCAACTTTATGTAATTTTTGTTTGTGATGTCCTTTTGTTATTAATAGAAATGATTCAAGTTAAATACTAAATTAGAGGGTTCGCAATGTACCCTAAAACCCCAAAAGAGTTTGCGTGCCTAAATCAACACTTGTCTGTGAGATCTCCTAACCCTGTGTGAATCGATCGCATTTAATGCAGAGGTTACTACAGCTGTTACTCCTCTATGACGTAACAGACACAAACCTCAGTCTCTTTAATCATAGCCTCATTGGATGGATTATGTTTGTAATTTAAGCAAATCTTATCAGAAGGGTAAACGTACATTATATATATATCGACCCAAACCACTAAACACTTGGTGCCTGTGCAGTTTTATTGTTGCCTTTTTGTTCTTGCAAATGACCGTTTTACTGGTGTGTGACTGGACCCGCCTTCCTGGAATAAATGTTTGATCTACTGAATGCTACCATCTTTATGCTATATGACAACCTGCTTTATTTAACGGCTAATGCCACTTATTTATGGTCAAATTTTTTTTTATATATATAAAAGATCACGAGCACATTTTCCCAATGCAGTTTTAAGGATCTAGGTCAAAGGTTGAAGTTTTTGATTTCTTCTCTCCGATCCCCCTACTCCCCCTCCCCCCACAGTAATGCTGTGGCAGGTGAGAGCGCCCTCGACAGAATTGCCTGTGGCCTTGGAGGGAAGATTGTGCTGCCCATGATTAAACAACACATTATGCAGATGTTACAGAACCGTAAGTGCACATGTACATACTCCAGAATTAGTAGGGTTTTAACAAAACTAGTAGAGTTTCAGCAGTTTATTGTTAATCATTATCTGTCTTTTATGGGGGTGGGGGGGAGCTCTAGCTGGTGCTTCACCCCTATTGTTTTTATTTGAAAACTTGGTCAAGTACTTGTACTCCCTTTTGTGCCTGGCAACAGAGGTGCACTTAGCATTTTGGGATGCCTAATTGGGTCTATAAATGTCATCAGCTTTAAGTTGATATTTTCCATTTAATTTTTCACACCCTTTAACCTTTTAGAAGATGACGCATTCCTTAATTGTGGTGTGTTATATTTTTTCCACAGCTGATTGGAGGTACAGACACGCCGGTCTTATGGCGCTCTCTGCTATTGGTGAAGGCTGTCATCAGCAGATGGAATCCATTTTGAATGAAATTGTCAGTTTTGTTCTGCTGTTCTGCCAAGATCCTGTAAGTATTTAACCAGTTTATTAATGTACTGAAACTCTATTCATTTTAATGCTATGTACAAACATTACTTTCATTACTCATCTATGGATGTGCTTAGTGTCACACTGCTGCAACTCATTTCTTTCTCTAAACGCTCTGGCTATTATTTATTTATTTTGTATTTTTTCAGCATCCCAGAGTTCGATATGCAGCTTGCAATGCCATTGGTCAGATGGCCACAGATTTTGCTCCTACCTTCCAAAAGAAATTCCACGACAAGGTAATGTTCTCTCAGAACTCAGGGTTTGTATATAACAGTAATTGAACATTTTCATAGTAAGTAAACCTGCCTGAAGTGTGTCTAAGGTTGTGACTGCTGTGTCTCAAGTGCTATAACTTTTGTAGTAGCAATACCCTGGGTTAGTTTGCGTGGTTGGTAAAGCAACGTGGTACTGTATATGAGAGGCTAGTTACTTTCAGAGAAACCCGATTTAAACGGCAACTTTTTTCCTGGCTGTTTTTTATTTATATATATATAAGGCTTTAGAATTTTAAAGGTTTCCTGGTATTTGCTAATATAAAAATCTTAGCCTTTGTTGTAAAAATGTAAGAACGATAGGCTTTTAGCTTTTGGGTGTCACTTGGATGGAAATTTATTTAAAATACCTTTAGTGTTGAGGATTTACCAAACATATTTATTATACAGTTTGCTAATATTTGATATCTTCATGACCTGGACTGTCAGATCAGATGTTCTTCTCTCATTGTTTTGAGCATGCTCACTAGAGAGGTGTAACAAATATTGATGTAGATGACCTAAAATTGCTGACCTAATTAGATGTCAACAAACTTATCAATTAGGTGGTAACGTAATTACATGTTTTTCACGCTAAATGTTCTGACACGGAGACGTTACTGCTTGCTGGAGTGAAACAGTATGATGGCAAAACCTTCATGACCAAAAACATCAAAAGTGTGGGAGCTGTTTAGTCTTAACAAGAGCTAGAATCAGAAAAAAGACCCTGTGGTGATGTGGGTGTGTAGTCAAGTGCAAGAGTCCAGTAAATGGTAAATGCACACCTGAGGAGTGTGTGTGAATATAGTGTCTGTGCGTCACCGTCAGCCTCCATTTATATTTCCAGGTTGTCTGTAGTGAACCTGAAGTGAATCATGCAGTGTGTGCATGCGTGTTAGCTTCGCTCTCCTCTTTGATTCCTGACTCACAGCAACACCGACACTCATTTTCCACATTCTCCTCAGGTCTGCCTCCTTTGCTATTTACGTGGTCCTGATGTAATATTTTAACTGTGATTTAAAAATTTTAAGTAATGATATTTTATTACTGCTACTTTGCTTATTCTTGGTTTTAGATTAAAATTTTTCTTTATCAGGTGTAAAGGTTCATTAAAACACATTTTGGAATAAAGTATTCATCTTTTTTTGCCTTTATACCTTCTACTTGCCCCAAACAAACTAAAGATAATTTTAAATGTGGGGAAAAAATAAAAAAAAATAAGTGAGTCATTGAGCAATCTATAAACAGAATAGCTTCTTATTCATTTAAATAATCGATAGATTATTCATCTATTAATATAGTTATTTAGTTGCAGCTCTAATGCTCACTTTGTTGTTGTAGGTGATCTCTGCCCTTCTCCAGACCATGGAGGACCAGTCGAACCCTCGCGTTCAGGCTCATGCTGCAGCAGCTCTTATTAACTTCACTGAAGACTGCCCCAAAGCTCTCCTCGTCCCCTACCTGGATAATCTAGTTCAGCATCTTCATGTCATCATGGTTGCCAAGCTCCAGGAGGTTTGTTAAATAAAGTCTGCATCCTTTGTAACAGCTGCATAACAGTAGGCTTTTGTGCTGGTATTTTACATGACGTCCATCACCACTGTTGCCTACCCTAGCCTGCTACCTAACTGCTGTAACACACAGGAAAGGGCTGTTGGCCCACTTCCTCATGGACGCCCACCAGTCGCTGTACAGTATTGCTAAAAGCCTGGATCCTCACTGGTTCTTCGGTTCAACCTACTGCAGCATTGTGGAACATCCTTAATACAATTTCAAAGGCATTTAGTTTAAAGATTTTATTTTATTTTTTCTGGTTTTGGTTTCTCCAGCTCATCCAGAAAGGTACCAAGCTGGTACTGGAGCAGGTGGTGACCTCCATTGCGTCTGTGGCTGACACAGCAGAGGAGAGGTTTGTTCCTTACTATGATCTTTTCATGCCCTCCCTTAAACACATCGTAGAGAATGCTGTGCAGAAGGAGCTTCGGCTGCTACGAGGCAAAACTATCGAGTGCATCAGTCTAATTGGTCTCGCTGTGGGCAAAGAGAAGGTTAGTTTAACATGCTGCTGCTAGTGTCTCAAGATTAGCATAAAACTTGGTGCGTGTGTATAAATGACTTCTTATCTTCTCACTTTAGTTTATGCATGATGCCTCAGCAGTGATGCAGCTGCTCCTTAAGACACAGACTGATTTTAATGACCTGGAGGATGATGACCCGCAGGTGAGTGTTGCCTTAATAGGAAAATTCTAGTGATAGCTATTGGGGATGTGACTCACCAGGGTACCCCTGAACCGAAATCACAATACTCGGGTGCCAATTCCATTTGTATTGTGACTTCTTATTAAAAAGTAACTCATGTATAAAAATATATATAAAAATAAATTTTCAGTGACATAAGAAGTCACACCTATACCTGGGTGTATAAAATTGCTGCTTTAATTTGCCATTTGTGCACGGTCAAACAAATACACAGCATTAAATGATGCGACGTAATAGACACTTCCGTGGAGTCCAATTATGTTTTGACAGCCAGTCGTCCCCTCTGGACCCGACCTGTATTATTGGGGGGACATCAATGCTAGTTGACTAGCTACCACCTTTAGAAGCCAACACGTTTAATGCACGTTAAATGCTGACATCTTTGGATTAAACATATTACACATTGCTGCCATAATTAATTTCCAGTTTTAAAAAAGGCCACAGGTAACTATTGAAGTGTGTGTGCATTTGAAAGTGAAAATTTTGTTCACCCTGTTTTTGTGACTTTCTTGTGACTTAAAGTTCCTTTGATGTCTTCTCTTTACACTACATTTTCCCCATATAAAATAGAAACCACTTTGCAACACTGCCAGAATTTTTGTATATATTGATTACACTGATTACTCCTGCTTATCAAGAGACACGTTTGTTTATCTGCAGATCTCCTACATGATCTCGGCATGGGCCAGGATGTGTAAGATTCTGGGCAAAGAGTTCCAGCAGTACCTTCCTGTGGTTATGGGCCCACTTATGAAAACTGCTTCAATCAAGCCAGAAGTAGCTCTCTTGGATAGTAAGTCACAATTCCTCCAAATTTGATATATTTTTTACTATTTAACACCCTTTTTTCTTTTTTGGGTTTCAAATGTATATTTTTTTATGCATAATGACTAGACATGAAATTAAAATTGATTGTCTTGGACATGATGAACTTGAACTTTGGTAGTTGAGGGAATCCCCCAACGGCCAGTAATACACTACTGACCAGGTTTTTCCACATTACACGCACCGCTACAATAAACCTCTATATACACGTAGAGTCAAGTCCTAAGCACTATTAGGACTGAGAACAGGGATGTTTTAAGACTTTTTGTTTGTTCTGTTTGTGTGCGTGCTGTGGTGAGCCATTCGACTATGTGTTTCTTTGAAGAATTTACCACATGGTGGACGATTGTTTTCAGCTATTTGGGGTTAAAGTCTTATTCCATCATGAAGTGGCAAAATTGGAGATTGTAGCAAACATTTCAATGGATCGACACACTCCACAGAAGTCAATGTTGTAAACGATTACGTCAGTGTCGGTGCAGCGCGTTTCACCTTGTTTTTTTCTAAGTACCATTTTCTCTCTCTCTCTCTCTCAGCCCAGGACATGGAGAACATGTCTGAAGATGATGGTTGGGAGTTTGTAAATCTTGGAGACCAGCAGAGCTTTGGCATCAAGACTGCTGGACTAGAAGAAAAGGCGACAGCCTGTCAGATGCTGGTATGTTTGAGTTCTGTTTTATGAGAGCTAGTACACATGAACACACATCTTGAGTTTTCTTTTCAGCGTTATGCGAACCCGTGTGAGTATCAGGGACACTGTACTAATACTGTGTAGTTCAGGGTAGTTCAGCTCCAATCCCGGAGGGCCAGTATCCAGTAACGAGGTTTGATTTTGTTCTGTTCGAACATGGGATGCAAATTCAACTAATCTGTTAATGATCAGATTCAGTGGGTGAATTTCAAACTGTGCTGGAGCTTCAGGACTGGAGTTGAAGAGCCCAGGGGCATGTCGTCCTTTTGTTTTCAAAACAGCCTTAATTCTTTATAGCATGAAGTCCACAAAATCTTAAAGGTTTCTTTGAGATTCAGGTACATGTTAACACGATTGCATCATGCAGTTTGAGCAGATTTTTCAAGCTGTAGATCTCCTGTTTTAACACACACATGCAGAATATAAGGCGTGGGGGAATTCTGAAACACGTAATTTGGGCCTAATGAGTTCACAGGCTTTAATAGGCTGACTCTCCCAGTCTTCCCAAGAGTCTTTAACTTTCTGGATCGTTCCTGCTCGCAGGTCTGCTATGCAAAGGAGCTCAAAGAAGGATTTGTGGAGTATACAGAGCAAGTTGTCAAGCTGATGGTTCCTTTGCTTAAATTCTACTTCCATGATGATATCCTTTGTTTGCCTAGATCATTATTCTGTGTACTTGTAATGAAAAACCTTTTGGTGGTTGTGTCGTGTGTGTTTTGTTTATTCTTTCCTCCCCATGCATATTTTAGACATTATAATCCTTAATGTACTCTTTACGTGTGCGAGTAGCTGCTGCGGAGTCCATGCCTCTGTTACTGGAGTGTGCTCGTGTGAGGGGTCCAGAGTATCTCACTCAGATGTGGCACTTCATGTGTGATGCACTCATCAAAGCCATCGGCACTGAGCCCGATTCGGATGTGCTGTCGGAGATCATGCACTCTTTTGCTAAGGTATGAAGTGCTGTATTTCCCCATAATCAATACTTGGTTTCTTTTATAGCAATAATACAAAAATGAATGTTTTTTCCCCCCATTACTTTTATTTGGAAGTTTATCAGGGTAGGCAAGAAGTCAGATTTATTTTACACACATTTTCTTCTTTTCCTTATTCTTTTTCTCTTTTGCTCTCAGTGCATCGAGTTAATGGGAGATGGCTGTCTAAACAACGAGCACTTTGAGGAAATGGGGGGAATTCTGAAAAGCAAACTGGAGGAGCACTTTAAAAACCAAGAGCTCAGACAAGGTGTGATTCCTGATTAAAATATTACAGGAATTAATTTTTGAAGTATTATGTGTAAATAATAATTTTCTTAATTTCTGTACAGCCAAAAGACAAGATGAGGATTATGATGAGCAAGTTGAAGAAACATTACAAGACGAGGTAAGTGTTCTTTTATACTGAAGAGTGTAAGTATTTGAAATGATTTACTCCGACGTGCTGGGTAAGATCCCCCTTGATGTAATTAACAGCATGTTTTCCTTCTTCCACAGGATGAGAACGATGTGTACATTCTAACCAAGGTGTCGGACATTTTACACGCTGTGTTCTGCAGTTACAAAGAGAAAGTGCTTCCTTGGTTTGAGCAGCTTTTGCAGCTTATAGTCAATCTAATAGTAAGTATAATCTTCACCGTCATTCCTTTTTATTTCAATCAGTTACATAATAGGATTTTAAGTAGGATCTTACTTGGCTAGCTGTAACCCGAACATCTTATTCATCTAGTCCTGTGTATTTATGGTGAAAAATAATTTCATGTATATTTGAAGTTCGTGTTCTGTGTTTTTCACCTTTGTCTTAATTAGTATCACCATGTCTATATGTACGTAAGACGAGGTATTATTTGCGCTAACATTTTCTAATTTCCACATAAAGTCTAAAGGTTTGTACTTTGAACGCAGCTCTAATGGAAAGAAAGTGTGAACTTATTCATCTGATACACTGAGAAATGTCTTGTACATCTTAAAAGCAGAATGCAACACGTGTGGTGTTGTGTTGACTACCTGTTCCTATACTTTTGCTTACATAAATCATGGATGCTTTGCCCTAATAGTTTAAAATTTCAGATTTAATTTCCTATCATATGTTAATTTTTTCATCTGAAATTCATTGTAGAGCAAAAAGAAAGTGCTGCAAGGGAACTATATCTGCAACAAGATTAAATAATTTTCTGTGTGTTACTGTAAGGTGTTTAGTGTATTTTCATAAGTTATTTATGGCATCATCTTTGTTCACATTAGAGGTAATGTGTAAAACGTATGAAATGTAATTTTTCTATATTAAAAAAATAATAATAATTCTTAGTGTCTGATTGGTCAAGTGTCAAAATTAAAAGTAGATTCTTACAGGTGAATGTCTAAACAGTGTGTTTTGCTATTGATACAATGGAGAAAGCCAAGCTACTCTTAGACCTCAAAGAGAGATTTTGGACCTCCTGTATCCTCCTGAGGAGTTTCTCACTGAAGGTGCTGAGAGATAGATGGATAGATACTTTATTGATCCTGAAAGAAATTCCAGATTAAAAACATGGGCTTGAGACAAAAGTTGAAACAAGAAATGGAAACCAAAAGAAACATAGAAAAAGAGGACACACAGACGAAGCCACTCATGTCAGCACCCGAAGTCGACTTATCCATCTGTATGCATGATTTTATGCAAATTATAAATGTATGCAAATATAAAAATCCTAGCCTCTGACACTGCATTGTGTTGGAGACGCACATAAACTAGCAGGAAAACCGAAGCTGTAACACAAGTTTCATGAGTATCAGAGTGGCCATCACAAATCCCTGACCTGAAACCTAGAGAGAATTAGCAGAAATTTAAAAAAACAAAACTGAAAAGCATTTAATCAAAGTTCATGCAAGTATAAAAAGCAATGCAAACAAGACACACAAGTGCATCTCGCTGTTCTCTTGTAGTGCCCACATAGGCCCTGGGCTGACAGACAGTGGGGTCTGTGCATTTTCGATGACGTGATCGAGCACTGCAGTCCTTCTTCATTCAAGTATGCAGAGTACTTCTTGCAACTCATGATGCAAGCCCTTTGTGACACCAGCCCTGAGGTACGGCAAGCAGCTGCTTATGGGATTGGAGTCATGGCTCAGTTTGGAGGAGAGAACTACAGGCCCTTCTGCACAGGTGAGTGTGTGAGGTCCATTAAACGTCATTTAGAAAACACAAATGTTTCAGCTTTAGGCCTTGGAGACATTGGCCTTCATCATCTTTAAACAGTCCTGTGTTGGTCATTTTTATGCCCGGTTTTGTCACATGACCAAAAGCATGACCAAAAGGCAGGTAGGCTGACTGGCATTTCCAGTGTACCTGTGTGCTGACGGGGTTTACAGGGTGCTGCAAGTTTCCTGGGACAAGCCCTATGAATCCTTTTTATGTGAACTTTGTACAATAGTGAATGAAAAGTTGGTGGGAAAAGTCTATTTGGGCCACTTTTTATACTCTAGGGCTAGATGACAATCTTGTGTTGGGTGAAACATATATTGCATGGTCTAGAGTAACCAGTGTAGGTATGCACATACGTCACTTTTTCTCAATTTGAGTCAGCAGATTTTCACCACTGCCTTGGGGGTTTTTGTTATCGTGATCTGGGCTGCATTTAATTTAAGGGCATGAGATGGAGTACACCCTGGCCAGGGTGCCAATCTTATTGCACAATGGACACACAACTGGCAATTTGGGAACTCCAGTTAGCCTAATCTGCATGTCTTTTGGACTGTGGGAGGAAACCAGAATACCCTGAGAAACCTCACAAAGCACAGGGAGAACATGCAAACTGTTTTACTGTTAATACCCCTTAAATAAGTTTAGCAAAAACCCAGAGCTCAATGGGTGTTGATTGATTGATTGATTTAATGGTAAGAAATGTCAAACTGTTTGCTTGGATTCAGAGTTAAGTGATTTCTTCCCATGCACCCCCAGAAGCTATTCCCCTCCTGATTGGAGTGATCCAGGCTGCAGATTCCAGAGCAAAGGAAAATGTTAATGCAACGGAAAACTGCATCTCTGCTGTTGGCAAGGTCATGAAGTATCGACCAGAATGCGTCAATGTTGACGAGATCCTCCCTCATTGGATTTCATGGCTACCGCTCAATGAAGACAAAGAAGAAGCTGTTCACACGTTTAATTATCTCTGTGATCTTATTGAAAGGTAAGTCCTATGTTGTACTCTTGTATATCGGGTGCTATTACATTTTTGACCAATCCTAATCAATTCTCCAATGTTTTGTCCTTTTGTTAAAGCAACAATCTTACTGTTCTTGGACCTGAAAATGCAAACCTTCCCAAGATATTCCTCATAATTGCTGAAGGTGTTGCTAATGAATCTATTAAAGCTGAAGATCACTGCAGCAAGAGATTGGCAAATGTCATTCGTCAAGTACAAGTGAGTGATTAGTTAACCTTTTCTCCATTCATGTAGCCAACTTAATGAAGTTGACTGAGCGTTATTGCTGAAGGAGGCGTCAATATTAGTGTCTAAAAGTTGCTCTCTTGCACAAACTTCAGGTCTCTGGAGGTCTTTGGACACAGTGTGTATCGACACTTAATGAAACTCACCAGAAGGCCATTCAGGATCTCCTCAACACAGCGTAAATATTCTTTCTCATTGTCCACCTGAAAGAGAGAGAGAGAGAAGAGAGGCCTCTTTCCAACCTCAAATCTCCCACCCACTTATTGAGTAATAAACTGTAGTATTACTTGGTTGTAGGGCTAAGATCCCATATGCCCTCTCTCCTACCCAATGGGTGTAGTATTAATTTCTTCCCACAAAAAAAGACTCATTTCTTTATAGAAAAGTCCTTGTGCTCATCACGGTAAAAGTGTGAAGGTTGCAGTAGATGTTAAAATATTTCCAATAGGAACAGTCCCACCCATGTTCAGTCGTGTTGTCCCATTGTAATGTCTTACACTAAGGAGGTTGTCATATCTTCTACATTTTTGCAGCTTTAGTTTAAACAAGGATCCCCATTAACTGTAGTGACTTCACTGGTAGAGGGCCAGTTGTTTTGCACCCATGCAGATGTGATGTAATGGCTAACAGCATATCTTCTGTCCAGTCACTCCATTATATAAAAATAAAAACATAAGGTAGAAGGTCTCTGTGAATTTTTATTTATTTATTTTTAAGATAAGTATTCTCATTTTTTACGCATGTGACATCATTAATACAGAAAGACAGCTGTTTGATTCATTTGTATCTCTTTTTCTCTCTATTGTGAAATATAAATGCATTTTAATTTGTTCAGTAACATTTGAGACTGTGCATATCCACTAGTAATCGGTGTTGCAAACCCCCCAAAGATCATTAAAATTCAGTAAAACTAATTAATTAGTTCTCATAAAGATGTGAAGGCCTAAAAAATGGGAACACATTTTACTCGACCCCAACTTTCCTGCAGAGATAACATGTTCATGTCGGAGACACCTGAGCATTACTGTTTGTTTTTTCAGTTAAAGCAGAGATCATATCAATGCCTAATAAAATTCATGTGGTGAAAAAGCTCATTCTCTGAAGCGGAAACAATGAGGGTGTCAAAGACTTGTTTGTTACTTTTGTTTGATGCCAACTTTAGTCAGGAGAAATTTGACTTGTGAATTCCCCCAAACCTGCCCTTTTTTGCCAGTGCAGAATGAGAAGGCAGCACTGGTTCTTTCGTCAGTAAATAAAAGTTTAGCCCTACTTAATAATTTAACCAGTGATGTATATGTACATATTTTTTGCCTCTGTGTACCGCAGTGAACTTTCAGCTTTAATTCAAGGGGTTTCCAAAAATATTGCATTAACCGTTTAAGTATTACAACCTTTCTATACACACAGTCTCAAAAGTAATTTGATGACGGACTCTGATGCAGTTTGCTTGCCAAAGTGTAGTCCGTTTAATTATTTCATGATGCATTTAGGAAATGAGATCTCTGGAGTTGATTCATGGGGGCTTTCAGTATGCAGCCCATGGAGGTTGGCGCGGTTGAAGGACGCCATCATTAAACAGAACAAGTGAGCTCAGCAACACCAAAAAGTTTTAAAGGCCACAGAAGACAAAGTGGATGATTGTAGAATTCTGTACTTGATAAAGAAAAAAAACCCATGGCAGGTTAATAACACTGTAGAATGTGAAAATGATGTGCTTTTAGAAGTAACTGGAAGAAGTAACAGGATGAATTTTGAAGTGTATAGAGCTATAACTTCTGCTCAGCTTCAGTCATGCAACCAAGCAGCAGATGAATGCAGAGAAAGTAAAGGCCTGGCAAAGCATCAGCATGTGATGTCCATAGGTTCCAGACTTTGCAAAACTTTTGCATCCAAGCATTGCTAGTTAATGATTGGATGATCACAATATATGGTCAGGTTACTTGTGAGCCTGTGATGATGGGAGAACTGTGTAAATCATGCCTGTAAATCCTAAACGGTTGATTTTTAAGGGGTTAAAAAAAAAAAACCCTACTGCATTAAATATTAAAGTCTTTAATCACATTGTAGGTGCTTAATTTGAAATCCATTGTAGTGGTGTACGGAGGCTAAAATGTATAAAAATTCAGCATCCACATATCTGTATATTCACTACATTCTCTCAAATCTGCAGCGTCATGCAGTCATTTTGTTCCTGTTTGGTCAGACAAGTTTTCCTCTCAGGGCAATAAGAAGTGTAAAGACAAATTTTTCTACTGTACTAGTGATCACATCAACTAATGCTAGTCCCCCCCCTCCACCCCCAACTTCTATTTTATGTGCAGTAATATTGAAAGGAGCCAGACTGCAGACTTAACATTGACTTTTGTCGAAATTTAGCTTATAGATCCAACTTTTCTTGCACATTATGGTACAATTTCATCAATACATGTTTTATCATGAAAGCTTGTACACGAGTAATGCTGGTTTCCGGACGAGTTGTCCACTTAATAGCTTCCTCAGCCAAGGCAGAAGTATTTTTGTATGTTAGTATGTACATGCAGACATTTTCATAATCAACATTTTAACACCTAATGTTTTTTCTAACCTTGAGAAAAAAATCTTTGGTGTAGTGAGATTTGTTAATGTAATATATTTATCCTTAAAATAAACCACCAGTAAATTCTTATTTTTCACAGTTGAGAGAAAAGGTCAGACACTTGTCTGTTCAATCCTATCTTAAGTAAGCAAAGCCATTTGAGTGATCACTGAACACTTCAAAGTCTCTTTTTACAGTAAAACGTCGTTAGAGCCACGATTACTTGTTGCACAATTTTACTCATTCCTTTTGCTGAACTATTCTCCATATCTGCTTAGTATATCTGACTGACTTATTTTCAATTGTCTAGCTCATTGACACACTAACAAAGAACATCATAAAAATATAAGTTTTTGAATGTTTTTGGTTGTATGAGTTTCTGCAATAAACTTCTTATAACCTCAACCATGATGCCTCATCCATGACTCAAAGGATTTCCCAGGGCAAAAGGGAAATGACCATGAATATAGTGTACATTGGTGAAAGAAAAGAGCAGTCGTCTAAAACATGTTTATTTGGTAACTGTTTAAAAGTAATTAAAATTACAGGACTGAGAAAAACATAAAATTGCAAATGCAGTATCCAGGTTTGTGTTTTAAAATTAAATGTTAAATGTCTGAAGTCAATGTCTAATGCAAAGGAATAAAATACAGTGCAGCATGTATTGAAAGTAGTGACTTACAGAAAATGCTTTATACTGAAACAAAACCTTACATTGCACTTTGAACGAAGTGTTACACTAGCAAAAGAATCTGCTTAAGGTTAAAACTTGCTAAGGTATATTACATTGAACAAAATAGTCATGCTGTATGTATACAGTAACTGATGATTTATTTCATCCTGGAGATGCACTGCCTGGCAAAAAAAAAAATGTTTTGCACAATTCTGTTCTACCACCTTTTGCTTTGTCATGCACTATGGTGTGTAAAATATTTGATCATACTTCCAGAACTACACTTTTATATGTTTAGCCGTCGGCCATTAGGAAGGAAAAAAAATAATAATTTAAGGGATAACAGTCAGCTGACATCTTTTACTGCCACAAAACACAAATACTAAAGTTTTTGCTCTGCAATTTTCTATGTTGGGCTCGCACTAACTTTTTTTTTCATTTCTTGCCAGTTTGTTCTGCATTAGCTTTTCTGTGGGATTGGGTGGCAGGCTGGCCTTTTGGTCTCTGCAAGTGTATCCATTAACCTGTAACCTGTGTGTGTATGTATGTATGTATATATATATCAGGGCTTGACATTGGCACCCGCCCACCCGCCAAATGCGGGTAAAATTCGGCTGTGGCGGGTAA
>JAQMYL010000010.1:16760385-16775900 GCA_030014365.1 Clarias pachynema | reverse complement strand
CCACTAGCCACATTGGCCAGTGAGCAAAAAAGTTAATGTCAAGCCCTGATATATATATATATATATATATATATATAGAACATGCATACTCGTACATTATATATATTTTATTCAATTCACCTGGTGGTGGTGGTATTGTTATATAATCTGTGGGCCATATGCTTGACAGTTCAATTATATAACAATGTGTTTTAGTTAATATAAAATCCACTTGATTGAGACTTTCTTTAGACAAGATTGTTTGTGGCAATTGCAGTCCTAAAACTGTGGTCACTAACTGCTCTCAAGCCATCAAAATGTCGGCGTCAGCTTGGTCTAAGGCCATCTTCATAGTCAAGTTGAACGTCCTCAGTCACCACACAGGGCCATCCGCTGCAGCAGCTAGAGGCCTTCATGTGTTGAGGGCTCAAACCAGAAGTTTGGCCCCAGGATGTCTGATACATTTTGGGGCAGGAGAGGGCAGGATCACTGGTAACTTAGGAGTGCAAAATGATTCCAGCATCCTATTTTGACTTAGATTTTTCATGGCAGGAGGCCCACAATTGGTTTGATTATATCCATATGTTCAGCTGATTAGCATGTCCAATTCCTTCAACCAATTTCTTCTCTTGTTTTCTGTAGTTCCTCTGGTTTACGTGATGGGATTGCTGGCTCCATGCCCAACCTGTCCCCACTGATTTGGGACCAGAATGAGAGGCTGGAGTTGATGTTATTCCCCTACCCAGGCTTTTGAATGTGTGTTCCAGGAAAAATGAATTGCAGCATTAGACAACATGAGGCTATGACATCACTGGGTTGTGCTTAAACTGTCCATGCATGTCGAGCCCAGCCAACTCCCGCTACTATTGTGTGATTTATGAAGGCACAGTGGTTGCCAGTAGTGCAGGAAATAAGCTAAATGGAGGATGTAAAGTAAAAAATATATTTGGAGTATCACAAACAGTGGTATTATAAATACATTAGAAACACCTGGACATTTAAACACTAATACATTCTAATCAGTCAATCATATGGCAGTAATGTAATGCAAAAACAAATGCAGATTCAGGTCAACAGTTCAGTTAAGGTTGGAACACCTGTGATTAATGACACCAGAATAAGTATACCTAACTCGGTGCACTGTCTATACTGCTTTAGGCAGGGGGGGCCTAGAATGTAAGCCAGAGAAATTAAGACGGGGCAGAGGACACCATGGACAGGATGTCAATCCATCACAGGGCACACACACACTCGCGTTCATTCACGCACAGTGTAATCTGCATATTTTTGGACTGTGGGACTAAACCAGAGTACCTGGAGGAAACCTACCAAGCACAGGGAATAATTGCACACAGACCCGAGGTGGGAATTGAACCTGTTTTGGCTTCACATGAAAATGAATTGCCAGTAATTGGATAATCTGATTGTGGACTTCATACAAATGGAAAAGGATAAATGATGATTACTGCTGGATTTCTGGTCACCAATCAAAAGATAAAGAATGGTATATAGTAACACTAAGCAGAGCTCCAGTGGCCTTTCTCCCAGAATGACTTGGACAATCTAGCTCTGTAAAACAGTCATGTACTTCAGACCTGGCACAGAGGTCACCAGTGGAAATCAGGAGTTCCTGAGTTCATATAGTTCAAAGGATGCTGCTTAACATCAACAATGCTCTCCAAGGAAATAATGCTTGTGCTTCAGCACGAAACAGCAAGATTCAACTTTAATCATAAAAACAACACTGGTGCATATTGGGAGAAAACTTTTAGGTCAAATGAGACCAAGATAAAGATAGTTGGCTGCAGTCTTGTGTGAACCTGGCTGGGCTATTACACTCAGTGCATGGTACGTGGGAGGAAGTGTGATATTGGGCTGCATGATTGTGAAAGGTGTTTGGGAGATGATATTTATAGACGGCCCCAGGATTTCCTGTGGAGACACCAAAATATGGCCTGACAAGATCACTCCCAGTCTCCAGAAGCTTGGCAAAAGAGGAATAATCCAGCATGACAACGATCGCTCAGTGCCAAAATCACTTGCTTTTTTACTTTGGTGCCTGTATTCTTAGTAGTCTTTATTTTATTTATGATTGTTCATAAAGGAAATACTTTGTCATTTAAGGCTTGTGTTATATCCTGTTGTTCTAGAAGACCAATTTGTAAATGTAATTTATTCTGCCATAATTAATATTAATGAGAGAATGTGCTTTTTCCTTCCCAGTAGTCCCATTTTGTCTTAAATTCTATCTTTTTCTGAATGGGAAAAGGAAATAAGTTGGGAGATGACCCAACTATGTGCAACATTTATAAATTAAAACTTGAGCATGACTGTAAGATACAGCTTGTAATAAATCACACCCCATGGAGTACAGGCAAATAAAACTCACTCACCTAAAACTGTACACTTGATTAAACTACTCTGATCATACACAACATTGTTAAAACACTTAGTAACATCTTTATAATCCCACTATAATGTACTATAATGTTACAATTTCACTATCTGGTGTTACCAAGAAGGTTCAGGAGACAGGTTTAAAATGCTTCATGTCTGAGCGAGTACTCTCCCACCCCAGTCACATTTGACTCATTAGGTATCCACTTCCACCTCTATAAAAGGTCATGTATTGATGTTTTTTGTCTGTCTTTTGTACATACAGTTTGTTATATATTGACTACATAAGCCTCAAGGAAATGACAATTGACCAAAACACATTTTAACCTTTTGTCTTTTTATTTGATTTCATTTAACAGTCTTCATTCACATAGGGAATGCATTTATAATAATGACTTACATATCAAGGAGGTCATAAACAGAAGATAATTGGCAAGCTCATATTTCTTTAAGGATTCAAAAAGTGGGCAGAAATGATGACTGTACACATCACCTGGTCCCCAAGCACTACATCTGCCTCATGACAAACTCACTTCACACTGGACCCGGTTGCTGTTTTTGTTTTGTATAATTCAACTCTCTACAAGTCATGCAAAAATCATGCACACTAAATACATGGTTTAAAATACAAATTACGTCTTTCTACCTTAATGTCGTATCAGGCGAAAGCATACTCCTACATAAAAGGTTATTGGGTTCATGCTTCTTATTGTGCCAAACAAGAAAATGTGCTCCAATACATCCGTCCTCTTACTGATCTTTTTAAATGTTTTTTTAGGGGGTGAAGAAAGAGAGTGCCATTGTTTCATTTGGTTCATCGAATATTTGTAAATCAATTAAAGCACAGCTGAAAGAGTGTAGCTCAAGTACAATTAAACACCTAATAAACGTCCCAGTGTTGGGCTCAGCTTTAGAAGAGCAGAAAAAGGAAAGGGAGAAGAATTTGGTTTAAAGTAGAAATGCCCTTAGAACTAAACATGCTAATTTACTAATGCAACTCACATCCAGAGACCTCTGGTGCTGCCCAAATTCATTTGATGATACATTTGGCTACAGAGGCCATTTGCCTTTGATTATCATTGTGTATGCGAATTTCAAATATGCACCTTATCACCACATGTTACAAATTTAACAAATAACTTAACAGGATAAAACAGCCTTCTTTGGATGCTGGGGAGCCACGGGCATTTTGGTTAAAACTTGCTTCCCTCTGAAGTATATAAACAGCGGTCTTTAAAACCCACCTGAGTTGGAAGCACAGAGAGACCTCAGCGGCTCCAACTTGGTATAAACAGATTTCAAGTCATTTTGCAGCAGAAAAGCCTTAAAGCTACAAGTCACAGCTATAAACTGAGTTTATCCTACTTTCAGATATAGACACTGCACATAATTCAGCGTGTCCCTGGTTAGTGCTAAACTATGTAAAGAGAATTTACTTATTCATCTATTATTAGTCAATTCGCATCAAGAGCTATGGGGGGGGGAGGGGGGGAGAGAAAAATCTAGTCAGTGGGCACTTAAGGCCCTTGAGCAAGACCCTTTCAAACTGCTCAGCTCTATGCTTGTCTCCTGTACGAGTTTGTAGGTCTATTTGGATTACCGTGCCAAATGAATAAATGTAAAGCATCCAAATGATCCCAAATGCGGCAACCGCCTGGAAGTTTATTAATATCACAATTTTAAAAACGTAGAAAATTGGTCCGGCTTCAGAAACAAGGCACGCAATGTCTTGGTTCATGATCTCCATGTTTGTGTCAAGCATTCCCTATAGATGTACAGATTTGTTTATATAAAAAAAACTGAATTACTGAGGTTCAATTCCAGGCAGCAAGACAGCCATGCAAATAAACTTGTGCAATGTGGACAGGATGCTTTAGTAATAGGTTTCTCTCTCCACCCAACCTGCAACAGAACACACACATCATTAGTCATCCCAAATCTAGCATGAACTACATGATATAAAATAAAACTGCTCAAAAATTCACGGTCCTATTGCTTCTTATATTTAACGCACCATGTCGCCCTTGGTTTATGTGCGATAAACAATTTGTTAAATTACTTGAATTAGGTTACACCATTTGCTACAGTATCTACATTTTTGTTAAGCTGATTTGTGACAATGAAGTGAAATTTCACTCACCTCCTGGACTGCGTCGGATGATAAGCTTTCGGATTTCATCATAAATAAAGATCAGGAGTGAGTAGGGGAAGGCACAGAACCACCAGTTTGGTCTGGAGAGACAAGATCAGAGATGACTGAATGTTAATAAATGCATCTATTTGCAAACTTCACATGTTGATCTCACTACAACAGACAGATCACGGCCTACTCGCATACAACCAAAATGTGGGCATGAAATGTATAGTTCCTGACTCCACCAATCAGTTCTGTGAAGCACATATTAGGAAGGTGACCCTGAGGAACTTACTTGAGTGGATACATTCTAAGGGCAACATCCATTCCTGGGCAGTAGGACAGGAACGCTGCCAAAGCAGTCTCCTCGAACAGACCGAAGATTAGGATTTTGTTCCTGCATTTTACAAAAAAGTGAGAGGTTCAAAATTTGTAATATTGGTTTTAACTGGATGAGAGATGTTTTAACACAATGTACTACGCACTTCATTCCTTGTTGGAAGACAGAGTTCCTCCTGGTCTTACAGATGATTAAATCTGCCCATTGCACGACCACAATACTGATAAAGAATGCAGTGTGGCATGTGAACTCCACAATCTTCCTCTGCTCATATGTCTGGAAAGAATTTGGTCATGTTAAAAACCCTGAAACTTTTACAGCCCCCCACCACCACCGTCAAAGAATTTCAGCTCACCCATTGCTGTCCATAACTGTCTTCCAGGTCGTTGGTATATCGGTCATCCCAGAACACACGTATACCCAGCAATGTAGAGGGCAGGAATCCATTCTCAGCCAAAATTACAAAGTAGGTAAAGAAACCAGCAAGAGCCTGAATCATCCCTGTTAATGGAGCACAAGTGGTCAGAATTTAAATGGTCAACTGCATTGCATGCACAGGGAAAGGTGTACTGCATGTCAATGGTAAACTTTATTAAAATGGCTGCAGTAGCAAAAGGTTTTTTACCAATCTGCCCATATGCCATGCTAATGAGCCTTTCATTAACCAGCTTGTCTGTCTTGGGGTTTCTGGGTTGCCTCTTCATGATGTCACTCTCAGCAGCTTCATAAGCCAAGGAGATCGCAGGGACCTGGGAGGGAATCATTGGTGGTAAAGCCCATTTTAAATGCCAAACAATTCAGTTAAACTTACAACCATGCTTACCATGTCTGTACCGAGGTCAATACACAGAATGGTGACTGTGCCCAGAGGAAGAGGGATGTTTGCAATGATGAACAGAAGGAACGGAGTGATCTCAGGAATGTTACTCGTCAAGGTGTACGCAATTGACTTCTTCAAGTTGTCAAAAATCAGGCGGCCTTTCAAAAGAAAAACTCATTGTTAGAGTTAGAATATTTTCAGCAGAAATATCAAATATTGCATTTATTTGCTTAGTGTCCTGTACCTTCTTCTACACCAGTAACGATAGAAGCAAAGTTGTCGTCCAGGAGAATCATATCAGCAGCCTGTTTGGAGACGTCAGATCCAGCAATACCCATTGCTACACCAATATCAGCCTTCTTCAGAGCAGGAGAATCATTAACACCGTCACCAGTCACAGCTACAATGGCTCCCTGTCAACAGTAAAAAATTAAATGTGAACAACATTGCCTTCACACTTGCTTTTCATTATCCTGCAAAATGAACTGGCACTGAGGTGGGTACCTGCCGCTGGCAACCTTCCACAATAATGAGTTTTTGTTGAGGAGAAGTTCTGGCAAACACAATCTCAGTGTGGTATTTCAAGACGTCATCCAGTTGCTCAGGGGTCAGGTCCTTAAGATCACCACCATGAACCACACACGCCTTGGCATCTCTAACAGCCAAAAAAAAACAAAAAACACAACAAAGATGAATAACAGTAAACACGCACATTGTATTTTAAATCACAGATATTTAAGCAAATGCTTCCACATACAAGAACTGCCTTAAGCTTACCTTGGGTTCACCTCGTTTATTGGGATGTTCAGACGCGCAGCAATGTCTTCCACTGTCTCATTGCCTTCTGAGATGATCCCCACACCCTTAGCAATGGCTTTAGCTGTGATTGGATGATCTCCTGTAACCATGATAACCTAGAACAAAGTTTTAAAATGTAAAACCACTCTACTCTCAACATCAGCTGACACTTGCTGGGTTCTGCAAATCATCATACCTTGATTCCAGCACTCCTGCACTTTCCAACAGCATCCGGCACGGCAGCACGAGGAGGATCGATCATAGACATGAGGCCAACAAAGCACAGGTTCTCCGTGGGGAAGTTCACATCATCTGTGTCAAACTGGAAGTCCTCGGGGAACTGATCGTCAGGGAGGTTGAAATGGCAGAAACCTAAAGGGAATCAAGATTTATTAGCAATGAACATCACACGTTGTCAGCAATACGTGTGTCTGAAAGGCAGAGCTGCGTTTACAATAACAGAACATTACCCAGCACTCGCTCTCCCAGGCCACCCAATTCCAGGTAGGCGTTCTGAAAAGCATCCTTCAGCTCATCATCCAGTGGCTGCACTTTTCCTTGAAGCATAATAGTTGAGCATCGATCGAGAATCCTCTCAGGAGCTCCCTTCATTACTAGCAGGTGTTTGCTTTCTCCATCAGTGGGGTTCTTGTGGATGGACAGCTAATGGACGATGGCCATTATTTAAAAAAATAAAAAATATGACATTAGCAAGATCTTACTCACAAAAAGCAAGCAAACTGCATATTGTGCGAGCAGCAGATGGTCTGATCCGATTACATTACCTGGTATTTATTGGTGGAGTTAAAAGGGATCTCAGCAATCTTCGTGTATTTGCCCCTTATCTCCTTCACTGAACCACAGCAAAGTTCAATACACTTCAACAGGGCAGACTCAGACGCATCGCCAGCTGTATCTCTCTGTGGAACAGAGTTATGCACTTCATTTCAGTTTTATGCAGGACATGTGCAAAGAAATGCAACATGCAATATTCCTATTTCTTATTCACTGCAAATTAAAGCTTAAAACCCTTGTGCCAAATAGTGGATTTCAAACCCTGTATTTCATGTAAAATTGTTTGACCATCTTCCCTTTTACAATTATTCAGACAAAGAAGGCAGAACGTGTTTACATGGAAACTAGGCGGCACTTAAGAGGCTTTGGGATCTAAGGCGTGCACGCTCCCTAGGGGCAAAGGGTGATATTACACAGGAGCACCGGTAGACAAACAAGGACTGGCAAGTTTACATCTTGGACAAATGGGTGGAAAACCTCTAAAGTGACTAACCATAAGTTAGTGTTCACCAAAATGTTTATGTGTTTACAAACTGCTGCTTATAAATGGTCTAAATACCTTCAGGATTGGAACGTTTTCTTGATCTGCAAGGAAGACCGCACGGTTGCAGAGACCAGCAATTCGAGCCAGGCCAGCCCAGGTGGCAGAGCTTTTGTCGAACGAGGTTCCACTTTGGTTCTCTGTGGTGTCGGCTTCATGGATCTGGTTGTCAAACCACATATGCGCCACAGTCATACGGTTCTGGGTCAGGGTTCCTGTCTTGTCTGAGCAAATAGTGGAGGTGGATCCAAGTGTCTCCACCGCTTCAAGGTTCTTTACCAGACAGTTCTTCTTCGCCATACGTTTAGCAGTCAAAGTCAGACACACCTGTGTACAGAGACGGGAAGGGATTAGAACTCAGCTCTGGAAAACGGTACGTGTATATGATAAACAATGAAGAACACAATGAAGAGCAAGTGTTACGTTTGTGGAAATTTATTCATGACAAAATTAAATCTTGATTGTAATTTGCTAATATTATTAGCCCTAATGCGTGCCTGTTAAAATAGTAAATTAATTATTTTTTTGGTAAATTTTTCTATTTTATTTAAAAACCTCTATTTAGGATCTTATTAGTAAATCATGGTACGTACTACAGTACATCACTACAGACGTTTAAACAACAGGGACTCACAGTTACAGTAGCCAGAAGACCCTCAGGCACGTTTGCGACAATGATGCCAATGAGGAAAATGACCGCCTCTAGCCAGGAGTATCCAAGAATGAGGGACAGAATAAAGAAGGAAACACCAAGGAAGACAGCCACACCAGTGATGATGTGGATAAAGTGTTCAATCTCAATAGAAATGGGGGTTCGGCCAACTTCCAGACCAGAGGCAAGAGTAGCGATACGACCCATCACAGTGCGGTCGCCAGTGTTGATGACTATACCTCGGGCTGTACCTACAGGGGAAAAAAAACAAAAAACACATTCAATATTTAATAAACAACACGTTGCTTTGTTTGGATGGAAACTTTAAAGCGCTTTTGTAGGTCTCTCTGGAGAAGAGCATCTGCCAAACACCTAAATGTAAATGTTTGGTAAATCGGTGAGCAGTGAAGAATCACTTTAAATATTCACTCAAATATCTATAATCAAACGACGACAAAGAAACAGAACTGTACCTTCTACACAGTTGGTAGAAAAGAAAGCAATGTTCCTCGTTTCTAAAGGATTATCATTAGAAAAGTCTGGAGTACGAGTCTGGGGCTCGGATTCACCGGTCAGTGAGGAATTGTCCACCTAAAAAGGAGAAAGTCCTCAAATAAGTCACAAACATTTAGGCATATATGAGGATGTCATTTATCCCTGAACATAATTTAGTCACATTCACCTTGCACCCATGGGCAGAAATGATGCGCAGATCAGCAGGGATCCTGTCTCCACCCTTAACCTCCACAAGGTCTCCAACAACCACATCCTCTGCATTAATACTCATTTTCTCACCATCGCGGATAACCAAGGCTTGCTGTACAACAAATCAAAAAACATAAGAACCAATAGAATTGATTTCACAAGTGTATAATGGGAACGAAAAGAACATTCAGTACCTGAGGAACAAGATTCTTGAAAGAGTCCATGATCTTTGAGCTTTTAGCCTCTTGATAGTACGAGAAGCAACCAGTGATCATAACCACTGCAGACAGCACAACACCCAGGTACAACTGTAAGGCAGCGAGAGAGTTTTTTTTTTAAAAACAGGGTTCAATCAACGTCACAGATATGTCTCAAATTTTATATATTATCCTCATTCTTGGATACAGCTGGCTATATATATTTAATTATTTATTTATTTATTTATTTATTTTTAACATAGATCATCATTACGTTATCATTTGTTGGTTCATCTTCTGAAGCTGCCTGAATTCCATATGCCAGGAAGCAAAGAATAGCTCCAATCCACAGGAGAGTGGAGAAGCCACCAAAGAGCTGCTTGCAGAATTTGACCCATTCTGGGGTGGTGGGAGGGGGGGTCAGGGCATTGGGTCCATCACGTGCAAGAATTTCTTTTGCACGATCAACAGTCAATCCCTAGTAAGTAAAATATATGGTTAAACACAAACCGTACCAAAACATCAAACAGGTTAATATAATATGCTCAACATAAGCTTACATAATAAATGAAGATGTTTTACTAGTACTTGGATAAAACAAATAAAAAAAACAACAACAAGACAGACTTACCCTGGTAAGGTCAGTGCCATACTTCCGGTTAAGCTCTTCCAGAGTCAGCTTATGATCATCCTATCAAGTTTTTTTTATTTGCAGGGAGGGAAAAAGGATTTTAAATTGTTGCACACAATGATCTGAAAATGTCACACAATGTACAAGAAGCTGACTCACCAAGTCCACTTCCTTTTTAAGTTCATCCATATCCTTATCCTTGTCTTTCTTGCCCTTGGACTTGGATTTTTTGCCCCCCTGTTCTGAGGTGGCTGCCAGCTCATACTGTTCCCGGCCTTCCTGTGATGAACCAAACAGACATGCTCTCCATTACAAAAACTCTGGTGCAACAATATTATTATTATTATTATTATTATTAACAACACCACACATTGTACACAACCATCAAAGGCCATTTTTTAAAAAGCATTTTCGCACACACTGATTATATAACCGAACACTAGTGACAGAGTAACATCAGCCTTACACCACACACCACTCGATGTGTAAAAGGGACTTCTGTTTTTAAATCATACTTCAGCAATAACCGCTCACTTTTTCACTTGCACCCACATAAAATATTTTCATATAAATATGGTTGCTTCGAAAGCCTTAAATTAAGCATAATAATTCACACCACAATAGAGCATTTATTGAATATAAATGAAGAAATTATTGAATGAGTAACGCCCAGTCGACACCAGACACTGTGTCCTCTGTGCACAAGCTCCGTATTTGTCCCCCGTCACCACCCACACGAGAATAACACCCAGTCCTTTAAAAAAAAAAATTTAAAAAAAAGGAGCCAGACTGTAAATAGTGTTCAGGGCTGTTCTGCCTACAGTGTCGTCACAACTCATTTGGTTAAACAAATATCAGTTGTGCAGTGAAGCAGCTGGAGGTTGAGCAGGTGTCTACATTTCTGAACACGGCGAGAGGAAACCATTTTTCAGGGGTAAATGGTTTTAGAGCAGGGCGTCGCAAACTTAAAATATTTAAAAAGGTTTGAATTTTTATAAGAATGTACATTTATGTAGAAGGCAGTCTGAGACAAAATACATTCAGACCTACTGGTGAAAACACCACTGCAGCTGGCATTCTGTAAAGCAGGGATTTTATCTCCATTTAAACATAATAAAACTCTGAACAGAGCAGGATGAGGTGTGAGAAACACCACAGTCGGAATTCAGTCAGTAAAACGCTGCGGCCGCTAGACACTGACATTTCGCTTGGCACATTTGGGTTGCCACGTCCTCCTAATCTATAGGGGGCGCGATGTACACGGAAAGAGGCCGCGGACGACTCGCAGGACAAAGCCGTGAACGCCTGTTACCCGTTAGCTCCCTCGCTAATTCAGACCAGCCGCCTGTTGAACTGTGACGACATACACCATACGCTCGCCGGGTGAATCCATTGCCATGACAACAGGGAAACTACCATGACTAGGTTTAATCACACGCTCATCAGCCACGCCCATATATAGTCCTACACTGTCAGCAGATATGCATGTGGGAAATGTCATGCATGTAGAGAAATGAGGAACTGCTAAATAAGCAAACCTAAGCACATAATGGCAGATCGTGTTTGTCTCAGTAATAAACAATTTACATTTATGCATGAAATTTAATTTTGATTAGAAACATGTAAACTAAACAATATGCCCTCATTAATCTGGGCACACATTCACATTTTCATTCTGTGGCTAGATTTCGTGGATATGCGCATTTCAAAATTAGGATTCAGTCAGCGAACTGCTTCTTCTACGCTGGCTTGTGAGTTGCTCAAGAAAAACAAAACAAAAAACCTCCAATGATTTCCATTTCTCACTCCAAACATGTTAGAAGAAACTTTAACAAGAAATTGATCACCTCGACATATCAATGACCATAACATTGATTTTGCATTTACCGTATGCAGAGGTCCAGTTACATCAAATACAAAAGAAATTTGCTTAAAAATCGCTTAATAATGATAGTTTACAGCCATCAGAGAGTCTGTACTGTAGGCGGTTTGTGTTCCTCTGAATATAGAAGACATTGCATGCAGGGAATATCTTTTTTCAACAACTTTAACAGGAAAAAAAATAATAATAAAGTTTCATATAATACAGAAACACTCTAATGTCCTCAGCCTTATGGCTCGTCTCTGCTCGACTGAACTGCCCTCATAACTAATTTACACAAATACATTTCATGTCATCACACAGCATATTTTACAGAAGCTGTGAGTTGGTGGATTACTGAAAGTTTCTCATTTACCAAATCTGCTACAGTATTTCAAGTTTTCAACAATACCTTCAGTACTTTCAGTGATATCCAACATTGTTGTACGATATTATACTCCTATTGCTCCGCCAAGATCAACAGATTTGTACAACAACAACCCAGAAGTTGTTTTTGTTCTTATTGTGATGATTGTGGCCGTATGTGTCAGCCATCACGCACAGACATTGTGCAGCAGCATGAAAGGAAATTATTTTCTATAACAGGTGGTAATTAGAGCTGTGCGACTTAATCGAGTTTGCAATTTAAAAGCTCTTTTGATGGTCTGTTCAGTTAAAAAGTACCCGTTCCTCCTTAAGAGTTTATGAGCAGCTGAGACATGATGTAAACAATTAATCCCACAAGTTTCACAACATTTAAATTGTGTTTTAGATCACTTCAGTAGGTTATGTTTTAAAAATATGTAAAAAATAAAAAGTGCTTGAAATAAATCAGACTGTAACCTTTAGTACTATGGAACTGAATCTAAAATGAGATCAATTAAAGTGACACCAGCGACCCATGATCCACAGCTCTAGTGGTAGTACTCTGCATCTGCAGGCAAACGTCTCAAATCATCATCATGACCTAGAATTAAAAATAAATCCATCATACTATTTATCTTACTGTTCTGTGTGTGCAATGTTTAAAGAAACTAGATATCATGATCACGCCACTCTGAATCTGTTTAAACAGGCTGCTCGGTCACTCGAACCACAGAGAGATAATGAACTACAGTAGATACTTTGCGTGCACCCTCTTGAGAATGTGTGCATCGCCCACTTTAAGCTCTCTTCTCCTTAACTTATTAGCTTTGGTAATTAGTCCATGAACCCTTTCCCTAACCAGCTGTAGACACCGAATCAGCAGACAATCAGCACTGAAAAGTGATAACTAGTACCACCGGTGCAGATCGTAACCCCTGAGCAGTCACGCTGTCTGACACTAGGTGCATTTACATAGACACCATTATTCTACTAATGATGGAAATAAAAGCCCAACAAGTAAAAATGCATCATGTACACACCAACAGGAACAATCTGACCTGATCCAACTCGAATCAGAACAATCTTTCACTGGAGAGGGGTTCAGTAGGTACACAATAGACACATGATCCATTTGTTTCTCTGTTGTCAGAATAACTATATTCTTTCTGCATGTTTGTCCCATGCAGGGGGGTAACGTTAGGCGGTGTGAAGTGTTTCCGAGAAACACTGTTGACTGTTAAACTTTGACAATAACTCTCCCTCCTGTATTTACTTCAGGTAAACATTGCATCTCTGGATGAGGAAGTGGAACTAATTGGATCACCATTTCAAACAAAGCATCTAACCAATCATAGAGGAGACTGGATCCTGGGAACCAATCATAATACAGATGCCAGGATTTATTGGAAAAGATGGGAAGCCTAAAATTCTAAATATTTCAAGTGTGCACAACAGCCAGGACTGTTCTGCACATTTCAAGAAAGTTACATTTTGATTCACTTGAGCACGTAAACGCTCATCAGATCAGCATCCACGTAGAGTGTTAAGACTGAATTCATTCTGATTAAGATTTTATCAGATTGAAGTAAACAGAGACAACATGGACTTACTGGGACCAGATAACTTGAGAAGGCATTCTATAAAATGCTTCACAAAACAATATGAAAGCTTAATAAATCACTTCTGCTTCTTAAATCTGTTGAAACTAAACATTTTTTCAGTAGATTCAGTTTTTATATCCAAGCTTGTTTTAAATACAGCATGATCACATTATACGGTGATGTAACCTTCTCCGATATCTGTACAATGCACTGTGCATTCTCCACCACCAGAGGGACACCAGAGCCACACCCCTTCAGGCCTCCAAACTAGCTTTCCACCCCATGACTAGCACTGATGCTCCTTACTGAAAGTTTTAGGACCAGCGTAACATTTAGATGCACCACATAAAATCAACATGCAGCACACACATTTTCCATGTTATTCCTACATGATGGGTAACTGCTTCTGTACCAAATAGGCAATTTATGGAAATAATGTGCAGTTTTAATTTAAAGGAAAAATGCTGTTGGTGTGCTTTATTCGTGTTTCAGGTTTACAATTTTTATGAAATGAACGCATTCGGACGGGAGTCTGAACTCTTTAGCTGATGTTAACATAAGACAAATCTGAAACACAAAATTTACAAATAGACATGTACAGTATGCACAGTATGTGAAGTGGGCCTACCAATCACAGCAGTCGAGGAAATGGTGCTGTACATGCTTGCCGGATTGGTACCTCTCAAAATCTTCTAAACCATGTTCTCACGAGCACCATGTTCTTAAACATAGAAGCTAAGTTTAGACATTGAAGCATCCCGCACAAGTGTCAAGTTCCCACAAAAAGTCATGCCATGTTTTGATTTTTTAAACCATTTTTCATCCATATCTTGTTAAATTATTTGTTTTTATAATCGTGGGCAGGATTTCAATGGCAATTATTACACACAAACCATGGCTCTCTCTCCCTCAGGGGTTCCGTCTGAATGAAATAAATGATGTTTTATGGACTGATGAAGCCCAAAATGTTACAGATCCCATGTCTGAAAAAGCTCAAGAGCATTCCTTACTTCGCAGCATCTTAGCCACAAAAACTGTATGAGCCATTCCCACGAGAAAGACTAGGTCTTTGCCTCTTTCATTACCTGCTCACCTCCTGGGTCCTCTCCTGAAGTATTCTCATTAATTTTTTTTTTAAAGGAAAATGTTATAAGTGCCCAATTTTTCTTGTTGCTTGCATTTTGTTGTGTTCCCTATTTAATTAGTTTGTTCTTATGAACATGAACTATGATGCACTGTTCTTGTGCATGATTAAATATCACATTTAAATGTCACTGTAAATGTGCACATGTATTTCCCCCTTTTGATGACCTCAGAACATGTGCATGTTCTTCACACTCCCTCACACCTAATGCTCTGGTTGGGGTGTAACCTTTGCCACAATTTCTTAATGCGTTTGAATGCTCATCTATTTTAATAAGTTGTTGACCAAGACTATACAAATAACTATACAAGAATAGCTATTATTAAGTTCTAGCCCTAAGTTTGGACTGTGTAAGAAGGCAAAATATAAAATGCCACACAGCAGCAGTTACGCCACCATGATTGAAAAACCTTATAGACTGGACTAGGGTAAATTTGTCCATCACCTGTGTTCTTATGATGATTGCGCAAGTACACATACTTTGAGTGGAGAGCTAACATGACGCTCTCGTGCACTTCACTCCCCCCCCCCCAAAAAAATAAGCATGGATATAA
>JAQMYL010000010.1:16728109-16740151 GCA_030014365.1 Clarias pachynema | reverse complement strand
TTTGGATTTTTACAACATTATTGTTGAAATACACAGTCCTGAAAAAGGGGCGTTTCTTTTTTTGCTGAGTATATATTGTGATATTTACAGAATGTTGTTGTTGATTTTGATCTTCTTCTTTTTCTTCTTCTAGTACAGTATAAGTTTGTCAAGTTATGTGCACCCCTGCCAAACCACTTTCCTATCTTGCTCATTTTGGATCTGATCATCACTGCAAAAATCACTCAGTGGACTGTAATGGGGTTTGTCTGGTTGCAGTGTGGACACAAACCAAGCCTCTCTCTCTCTCTCTCTCTCTCTCTCACACACACACTGAAATCACAGGCAGTGGACAGATCTTTTTAACCATTTGGTGATTGATGGTAACCTGGGTGATGGATCTGCCCACTTGGTCTCTGAGCTGCGGATTCTCCTGCCTCCTTTTTTTAAGCATCTCAAACCAGCACACTAGTTAAAAATAGGATCAGAATTGATCTAGCTAAATAGTTAACATACTGAACAAAAGTTTCTTTTGTTTCACACCAATAACAATGTCATTGTTTAAATGTATTGTCTTCTGTATAATTGAAGTATACCCATTTTTAATTAAGTAGACTGCTTGCATTGCACAGGCAGCAACAACTAGCTAGTTTACTACCAAACTAATTAAAGACGCTGCTCGCCATTCGTTTCCAGAAGCCAAGGGAAGCCAGTCTACCCCAGATTTTTCAGACTGTATTTGTCATTTTAATTGAAAAAAACATTTAACATTTCTGTTTCAGTAATAAACTGTGCTATTGCTGACTGATATCTCCTCTCTATTTTTCATGTCCATGTCCAGGGCCTTGTTTCCACTAGCTTCAGTAACTTAATAATCTCTGTTATCATTTTTCATCTGCCTTTGCAGAAAACAAAAGGCAGGGGTTGATTTTTAAAAATTTGATTTCAAGACATATTGCCGAGCACTTCAGCACTGATTATTAGAAGCTGAAACCTTTCATTTTTAACAAAGTATATCAGTGACTTATTTTAGCATCTGAAAAACCATTTAATCCTTTAAAATGAGGGTCTTTCCCCACCCTTAACACAGGGAAACCACTGGCTGGTCTCATTTTTAGAAAGCAGACTAACAGCAACAGATTGAGGACCAACCTTGCACTTTAAAACATGGACAATACCACTGCTGCTGTCACACACACATCATCTCAGCTCATACTCCATGTTTCACCCATACTGCTGCTGTCATACTTACATGCCATACAGTATCTTTACCTCTAATACTTCTTTTTATTTTGCACATTATATGTAACTTATACATTTTATACTTTTTACATCATACATTTAATATATTTCTATATAAAATTGTATATTTGTAGATTTACTATTTTACATTCTTACCTTCTTATTCAATTTCATCCTTCCCCTTTAATGTCACAGACAGTTGTACTGTATAAGCATTTCACTGCATATCATACGTGTATGGTTGTGTACGTGACAAATAAAATTTTAATTTGATTTGAGTTTGAATTTGAATCATCTGCATACATAATAATTGCCCTGTTCTCATATCTATTCGGACACATATGTGTGTAGAAGATAAATGACAAAGGTCTCAGCGCACACCCTTGAGGGGGGACTGGTAGAAGAGCACCTCTGATCTGACCGGGTGCCGTTCACCCATTTGTCCCATTTGTAAAAATGTCAGGTCGATGTTTAAATGAAACTGTTCTAAAAACCTACTGACTAAAATGTGGATATGGATTGTATTAAAACCATTAGAAAAATAACCAAATGAACATCTAGCAAGAGCTCCATTTCTATACAGATGTTTAAAAAAGCAAGTTAATCAAAGTGACTGTAGCATCTTCCACTCATGTATGAGGCCTATGTGCTAAACTGCATGTTGTTAAGTGTATGCTCAGTTTGCCCCAAGATTTCTGAAGTCAGTCCATGTTTTTCTGACTAGTTTTTTTTAAAAACATTTTCATTACAACCAAAGTCAGAGTAACCAGCTGAGAATCATTAAGAGTTTTTGGACAGCTGGGTTTAGGAACAGGAACAAACACAGCATCCTTCCAAAGTTTGAGAACATGCTGTGACTATAAGGACTTATTACAAAATAAAATGAAACACAGGGCTTAGTTCTTTTACACAAGATTTGCTGTTAGGGCCATGACTTTTGTTTACTTTTACAGAACGGAAAGCTTTTTCCACATCCTTCTGGTCAATGTTAAAGTACTGATTGCCAGATTAGAAGCTGTTCCCTCTTCAAAAGCAAGTTTGTTTCTTTGAATGCTGGATTTAGCAGTTTTAGTGATACATGGTTTATTATTGCCATACATTCTGACTTCCTTACATGGGATGATCATGTCTCTATGAAAAGCAATATCGGAACATGTTATATACATCAGTGAGTCGAAATCTTTACCATAAGGCTGCTTAAACATGTCCTTGTCAGCACAGTCATACCATTCCTTCAGACAGAAAACAGTCTTTAGTTCAGTTCTTTATTTCCTTGGTCTGCACTTTCTCTCTTTTTAAAACAATTTTAGATTATGAGCAGTGAATATACACAGTATCTCAAAAGTGGAAGGAAAAGATTTGCATGCATCCGTCACTGACATATAACAAAGATCTTATCCTGTCTGGTTGGACAGGAGACACATTGATAAAATATATTTAGAGTCTTTTTAGGAGAGACGTGATTCAAAGTTTGGTGCAACAGGTGAGATCAACTGCGGTTTCTGCACTACATCATGTGCAAGCTGCAGGCAGAGGCACAGCGTTGTAATAAAAAAAAGTTGTTGGAACTCACGAGGCAGGTAGAAAGACTTTAGCAGATCCAACTCATGGGCCTTAGCCTTCTAGGTCTTGACATTTCTTAATTCTATACATATACAACATACGTTGTACAGTCAGGGGCTGAGGAAGTGGTTGTTCTACCCATGATGCACTGCAAGCTAATTATGTCATGTTGAACGCTGAGAAATTACTGCATGTGTCGGGGGTTAAAAGCTGGCTTATAAATCTGGTCTATTTGCCACAGCATGTGGAAGTCAATCAAAATAACATCTGCTGCTGCCTTCTACTGTTTATTATTGATATCTTCCCACCATGTGTCTGTTTGCTTGGCCTTTAATGGAGCTGTATGGGCATCACAAAATTATGTAAAATAGTTTAAAATTGCATAATGGTCTTAATCAAGTAATGTAATTAAGCTTGGTTGCATTATGTTGATACAGAGTATGTCATTAAGTGCATTTGAATGAAAGTTAAATGTTGATATTAATTGTATAGAAACAGTACAATTATTTGTATAAAAACTATATAATGTATATTTACATGTATTAATGATTCATATCTCCCGACCCATGTTTAATTTTTTGTAAATATTTGTACACATTTATATTTTTATCAGATAAAAAGAAACATATTTGCTAAATGCAATTTCACGCCCTTTTATGCTCGTAGTGTCCGAATCTTTCAATGATCTTAATTGTCATTCAGATAAAAATTTTACAATTTAGATTTCACATAAAAAGACATAAATCTGAAAAAAGTCTATTATTCTAAAATGCTAAATTGTTAAGATATGGTTATTGATATGGTTATGGACACTACAGATGTTTTGCTCTATTGAAAAAAAAAACTATTTAAGCAACAATTTTATTGGTCATATGCTTTTAGAAGCTTATCAATGCTCATAAAGAAATATGACTAATTTTCATTTTAAATTATTATTGTTTAAAGCGAGACAGTCCCCTGAGTGGTGATAACAGACAGCACTGAGACATTTAACAATGTCACTCCACGTTGCAGGTGGACAAGAGCATGAAAAAACGCAGAGGATTCAAGAGGATTATATAAATGTAGTAAACTAACAAACATTATTAAAGTAACATCAAGCAAATGTCAGGTTAATTTTCAAAACATGAAAATAACACTATTTCATTAGGCTGCTAGAACTGCAATATCACTGTCCAGTCACTGTAAGTAAAACTACTGCTGACTGTGTAATTGATATTATTATATTAACTGAAAAAAATTTATTGCAATTTGTTCATGAGCAGATGTACAGGTTTTCTTATTAAATTGGTGGGTGAAGGTACACCACAGTAGTTTTGTTTAGTCTAACCTCCAGATTTGCTTTGGGGGCCCTATTAGTGCTCTTTATTGCTTTATTATGAGGCTGTCTGAGTTCTTGTACTGTGTATCTTGAACTGTTTGTATGTAAGTGTGTAATGTATGTAATTTAACTATTAATGTAATTTAATTGTACCATTAATGCAGATCTAAATCAGAACTATATTAATAAATAAGAATCAACACATCACTTAAATGTCTGATATTTATTTGATATATAATTTAATGGCCATTGAGTTGCATAGATGAGATGAAATGGTTGAAACATTGTGAAGCAGCAGGTCGTGGATGGTGTGGTGGGTTGCTTTAGTAATAGGTCTCCTGTTCGACCCAGCCTAAGAAGAGAATTTTTTTTTTAATAACATGAGGAAAATTGTGTAAAATCACACACTTTCATATGCATAACATATAATATTTCATCCAAAATACAGAGAATGATCCACATTACAGTACTTTAGTGTCTTAACCTAATATATATGTCAAGAATCAAGTTAAATCAAGAAATTACTAAACTGGGGTCCCTGACTGGTACACGTACCAGTACTATTACTGAACAACTGAATAGCCAAAAAAAAAAAAGCATCAGTTGTTAGTTTTTGTTGACATGGACATATTCAGGTTATGAAAGAGTGTTTTTTTTATCATGAGGAGTTTCACACATTGTTCACCACATAGGATGCTGTAAATTAAAGCTAAAGGCGGCCTAATGGAAACTTTTTTCAGCCAGCCAGTCTGTGTACTTTTTATATATGCAACATAACCTTTTCAAATATTTTTGAACCATAACTTTTATGGTTATAAAAACATATATATATGTTTATATATGCAACATAACTTTTCAACCATAACCTTTTCAAATATTTTACTGCTACGCTAATCTGAACATTGTATGCACTGCTACGCTAATCTGATAGTTTTATGCATTGTTTATGTTTTTTTTTTTATATTTCCCTTTCCATTATAATTATATTTCATATATTTATTTAAATATAATTTAATAATATATTTGAATTTGACATTATATGAGTGTAAAAACTAGCCATGAGATTGTTCAAAACCCAACCTGGATTGCACAAGAACAGCACATATATTGCATATTACATATATAACATAATTACAGGCACAATTATACACTTATCAGTACTTAAGCTCTAATTTTGTTGAACAAAAGAAATGCTTAATAGAAATACAATATGCCAACCTACCTCCTGGATTTCGCCTGAGAAGGTATCTTCTTACTTCATCATAGAAGAAAATGAGGAGTGAATATGGTACTGCGCATAACAACCACCATGGCCTGTCAAGGTAAAAAAAAGTGTACTTTATTATTTCAGTAGACTAAGTTCATAACCTAAACAGTGGTGACTCTTGACCATATATGTCAGGGGTACTCAAATATAAATTTGAAAGGTCCACTTACCAAATTTCTATTCAGTCCAAGGTCCGGAAAAATTGACAATTCATGCGACAAGGAGGGGGGGGAGATGGGGGGCGATGTGCGCGCGTTCAGATCTTGCGACGGGGAGGGGTAGAGAGGGGGGGTTGGGGGGGGGGGTGATGTAGCGGCGCGCGTTCTGATCACGCGAGGTTTGCGCGCGTTAATATTATGCGACAGCGGTGCGCGCGTTCAGATCATGCGACGGGGGGGGGGGTCACTAGAAGACTCAAATATATATACTCATTTGGATTATGATTAAATTAGTTTGTTTTGGCGTCGGTCCAGATTTAACCGCCTATTGAGTACCCCGGATATATGTTATTAAGACAATGTATACCATATATTATATTTCTGCCTGTGCACAAAACAGGTGATGTCACTTGTTATTGTCTGCCTTTCTGGTTGAAGAGTTGTGCCAATTAGAATCAGTTGGTTTAGTTAATGGATGGAACAAATATATGACAGGACTTTTACTTTCAGAAGACCACCTCAAAAATGGCTGTGTATTGTGAATTGTAAAAGTGTATTTTGAATTGTGAGGCACATTTCTGTACATGATCTTCAGGAAGCGATCAAGCAGGCATGGAGTGAACGAGTGACACCAGAAGACGTTTTGACTCTATGCCCAGACGGATCCAGCAGGCTTTGACGAATAAAGGAATTCATACTAAATATTGATTGTTGTGTAGCAAATTCATTGCATTAAATAACTAATTATTCTTATTATCATAATTGTCATTATTTAGAAACATTTCATAATATCATTAAAACATTTAATTTTATGTTTGTCATCTCTCTGATGTATTATCTAGTGCTACAAAACAGCCAGCACTACACAATAATGTACTATGGTAATTTGTTACAGTTTAAATATTTTTAAAAATTTTAATTAGAGATTTGTAATATGAGGCAAGGGTTATTATAAAGACCATTTCAACAACTTACTTCAGTGGAAACATTCTAAGAGCGACATCCATTCCTGGACAATAGGATAAGAACGCTGCAAGTGCTGTCTCCTCGAAAATTCCAAAGATGAGGACCTTGTTTTTGCTTAAGGGGAAGAACACACACATTTTAGTTGATGAAAATGTCTTATGGTATTTGATTTTTAAATTTGAGTGAATTTGCTACATACGTCATGCCCTGCTGCACAATGGAATTAACCCTTGTCTTACAGATGATCAGGTCTGCCACTTGCACTACAACAATACTGACAAAGTAGGCGGTGTGGCATGTGTATTCCAGAATTTTTCTGCTCTCATATGTCTGCAGCATAAGAACAAAATAAATTAGAAACTTAAAAATCTTTGTATTCACTTTCATTATTTATGTGTAATATATACCCATTGCTGGCCGTAGTCATCCACCAGGTCATTGTAATCTCTATTGTCCCAGTCAATACGGAGTCCCATTAGAGATAGTGGCAGGAATCCATTCTCAGCAAGGACGACGAAGTAGGTAAAGAACCCTGCTGCAGCCTGCATCATTCCTAGTAAAGAAAAGAAACAAAGAAAATTAGATTTCTTTTCTTTAAAAAATTGCTTAACAACTTTTCATAGATTATGTACAGTCGTACCTCGCCATACAAATTCCCATCCTTTTTTTTTTTTTCTTTTGTAAAATTGTTTTTTTTTCTTTTCCCAGATTTTCTCACTAATTTAGTCGTGTCCATTTCCTCCCCGTCACTAGGGGGCTCCCACATTAAGGCTACTACTACTACTCAGTCGGGAGGGCCGATGACTATCACATGTTTCCTCCGACCGCATCTTTTCAAACTGCTTGCTCACTCACCATTGGGGGCGGAGTAACACACTCGGAGGACAGCGCTATCCGCTCCTTCCACTTGCGTGAGCTCACAGACGCCCCTTATTGGCTGTAGAGCCGTGATTAATGTTGGAGCATTAAGTACTTCTCATCCCTCCCCTCTGAGAGAGCTCGGCCAATCAGCTCTCTCTAGAACTCCGACTGCGAGAGGTTACAGCATCACCAGGGAAGATTGAGTGAAGACAACCATTAGTGGAAGCACCATATGTCCCAAAATTGTTATCAAGGACCGTAGCAAAAAGAAAGGGAATCACTTTCAGTTTGGTTTTTAAAGCACCTGGTGCCAAGAGAAATTATAAATGATCAAGTGGTTAAGTGAGGTATTAATATCTATTTTTTTATGTTTTACTTTATTTACATGTCTTTTCTAAATGTTTTGATTGTTTTTTATATGCAAAAATATAATCATAGTGTTGGAAATTGGTAATATTGGTAAGATTTTAGGGTGACTGGAAACGATTAACTGCATATACAGTACATTATTTCCTATGGGAGGAATTCGCCTCCGGAACGGGTTAAATTTGGAAGACGAGGTACCACCGTATTGTAATAAATACATTCTTACCAATCTGACCATAAGCCATACTGATAAGCCTTTCATTCACTAATTTGTCTGTTTTGGCGTTTCTGGGTTTTCTTTTCATGATATCACTCTCAGCAGCCTCATAGGCCAAAGAAATAGCAGGCACCTGGAAAAGTACATGTCAGAATGACCTCAGGTACAGCATAAAATTACGATCCAATGTATTTAAAAAAATTTTGTTATTATGACTTGAGGACATACCATATCAGTTCCAAGATCAATACATAAAATAGTGACTGTGCCCAGGGCAAGAGGGATGCCGGCAATTACAAAGAACAGAAACGGTGACATCTCAGGGATTTTACTTGTCAGTGTGTATGCAATGGATTTCTTCAAGTTGTCAAAGATCAGTCGGCCTGGGAAGATAATTTTGTTTATATTAAAAGAGTTGAAATGTGCGGATGAATATGGAAATTAAATTTCAGTGGCACTTTGTACCTTCTTCTACTCCTGTAACAATAGAAGCAAAGTTGTCGTCCAGGAGAATCATATCAGCAGCCTGTTTGGAGACGTCAGATCCAGCAATACCCATTGCTACACCAATATCAGCCTTCTTCAGAGCAGGAGAATCATTAACACCGTCACCAGTCACAGCTACAATGGCTCCCTTGTAAGAGAATAGCATATATTCTAACATTAAATTTTAACACTGCCTTGTCCAAACATTTATATTTTACATGTCTATGGAATATAGGAATGTGCTCATAATAACAAGATTAAAGTAGATGAAAAATAAATACTTCTGTATTTAAAGATAATAAAAAATTATATAATTTAATTCATTAAAATATAATAATAATAATAATAATAATAATAATAATAAGGAGAAGAAGAAGAAGAAGAAGAAAAAGTGGATCAATGTACCTGTCGCTGACAACCTTCCACGATGATGAGTTTTTGTTGAGGAGAAGTTCTCGCAAACACAATCTCACTGTGATATATAAGGATCTCATCCAACTGATCTGGTGTCATGTCCTTCAACAATCCTCCATGAACAACACATGCCTTTGCCTCTCTAAATAGATTATTGAAACTTAGTAAGTTTATGACAATTTTAGTTATTAACTTAAATTATTTATTTAAAAAAGCTTTTCCTCTTCACCTGGGGTTGACCTCTTCAATGGAAATGTTCAAACGATCAGCAATGTCCTCCACAGTCTCACTGCCTTCAGAGATGATCCCAACACCCCTAGCAATGGCTTTAGCTGTAATTGGATGATCACCGGTAACCATGATAACCTGGAAAGACAGATAATTATTATTATCCAATTTTATGTTTATTGTATCCTGAATAGAACATTTATATGTATAGCCTACCTTGATTCCAGCACTCCTGCACTTAGCTACAGCATCAGGTACGGCAGCACGAGGAGGATCGATCATAGACATGAGGCCGATAAAGCATAGATTCTCAGTAGGGAAGTTCACCGTCTCTGTGTCAAATGCAAAGCCTTCAGGAAACTGATCATCAGGGAGGTTGTAATGGCAGAAACCTGTAAGATATAGAATAAAGAAGTATAAAATTTGTGTAAAATGGAAAATTTAAATATGTGAAAGTATCTACCGATTTCCACAGCTGATATTTAGTCATAAAAAGGAATACATGGAATAACTTTTTTTTCCATTAGCTGTAAATAAATGTAGTTCTACATTTTACTATTTTTGGGGGTCTATCATAGCAGGTCAGGTATACATCTATTTAAAAAAAGCAAACAAACAAACAAAAAAACAACAACACACACACACCTAAAACTCTTTCTCCAAGACCTCCAAGTGTTATGTATGCATTTTGGAAAGAATCCTTCATTTCATCATCTAAAGGTTTCTCTTCTCCATGAATCATAATAGTTGAGCACCGGTCCAAGATCCTCTCAGGTGCACCTTTCATTAAAAGCAAGTTCTTGGTTTCTGAGGCATTTGTGTTCTTGTGGATTGAAAGCTAGCAAAACACAAATCAGATGTTGTCAGGACTATCAACCAACAAACCAATTAACAAACCAACCAACCAAACAATTAAACAAACAAAAAAAAGGAGGTACCTGATATTTGTTAGTGGAGTTAAATGGGATCTCAGCCACCTTTCTATATTTGCCTCTTATATCCATGACTGAACCACAGCAGAGCTCAATACACTTCAGCAGGGCAGACTCTGACGCATCTCCTGCGGTATTTCTCTGGAAGGATACACAATAGTATTCAGTTACAACTATTGACAGTTTCAGTAATTACTTACTTATTGATTCTCAATGCTTCTTATCCTGTCCTCATGTGCGGGGTACAACCTGTACGAGGTGCTAGTTCATCACAGGGCACAAACATGCACATACTCGCACACTAGGGCAATTTGGAAACACCAATTAGCCTAATCTGCATGCCTTTGGACTGTAGGAGGAAGGCGATGTACCCAGAGGAAACCCACCAAGCACAGCGAGAACATCCACACACAGACCTGAAGCACAAACACTCGACGATGGAGGTGTGAGGCCACAGTGCTAACCGCTACACTATTGTGCCAAGTAATTAGAATTACAACAACTTCTTTTTATAAATACTGTATATTAAAACATTAAAATATATTTATAATAATTTTCTTAAATACACAATATACCATTATAATAATATGATATGAAATATGATAATCATTCTCACAAAGCGCACAACAGAAAGCTTTTACCCTCTCTCAATTCCCAGTCACAGCTGGCTGTGTCATCATTGAGATTGGAACTCATCTCCTTATAATTCCACTGGCACCATGAAACACACTCTTGTCCATTAATTTGATTCCTTTGATTAATTTGATTATTTGATATTTGATATAATTTGACTGGATTGGACAGTGGTTCAGGTCTATTTGACATGCTGGCACATGAGCCATGAGCATATTGAACTTATATACTGTAATAAGTTCTGTTTTACTGCTGTATTGAAATATCTTATTTTAACCACTCCTTTAAAAAAGCTAAGATGCACACATTTTTTTCTCTCTCTGACCTAATAGTCACAAAAGCCTCTGGTTGCTGCCAATTGAATGTTAGTACTGCACATTGGAGGCTAAACTTGTTTTATTGCTATTATGAAACTCGCCTGTACCCCTATAACTGCCATGCAACTAGTTTTTGCACAAAAAAAATCTCATCTTTGTTTCTGAAATGTTTTAGAGGTTTAAAATGGTCATGGTAGTTAGAACAACCCAAAAACCACACCTCAAATCTGTCTGACGAATCTGTCAAATTGTCACCTATATTTCTTACCTTATTAATATCAGCCTGAACACTAGAATTGTGCTGGCAAAAATATTTTCCATAATAAATAAGTAATGTATTTAGTTACTAATTTAAAATTTTAAAAGTTTCTGTTCTATTGGCAAAAATGTTACTTCTTTGTAAAAATAAATGCTAAATATAAATATAGAACATATATAAGATTAATATACCATTATCCCTCTGCTCTCATGTCTATTATTGTATGTCTTGTTTTATGACATTTGTAAATGCTGATATTTTAAAATATATATTTGAGATGCGTTACTTGGTATGCGAATATGGCCGTGCCATCAGAGAAGAAAAAATTGTGATAATCTGGTCATTCAGTACATTCAGGTCGTCAGTTGACTTCATTTTATTGCCACTAAATATTGCTGAGTCTAGACCTGAGCGACTGAAGCAACCCCAGATCATAACCCTCCCTCTAGGGGTGTGTACAGTGGACACTATGCATGCTGGGTGCACTGCTTCCATGCTATACTTCTTACCCAGATGGGAATAGGGATGATAATCATCAGATTATACTCATCAGATCATATGACCTTTTTCCAGTGCTACAAAGTCCAATCTTTATGCTCTCTAGCTAATTGAAGTTTCTATTCCTGATCAATCTCACTGACAAGTGGTTCTCTTATGGACACAAAGCTGTTTAGTCCCAATCTTGTCTGTACAGCAGAGACTTTGACTATCTTTAAACGACGACTCAAGACGCATCTGTTTCTCCAGTACTTGGACTAAAAAACCGGCAGCTGTGGTTGCCAGAATTCTACCGTAAAAAATACGGTAGCACCGTTATTGCACTGTGAAAAAAA
>JAQMYL010000010.1:16710161-16725182 GCA_030014365.1 Clarias pachynema | reverse complement strand
TTTATTTGGTATTACATACCTTGTTAAGATCAGTGCCATATTTCTGGTGGAGTTCATCCAAAGTTAGCTTGTGATCATTCTGCAAAATAGCAGTACACCTTAAATGCAGAACTAGAACCACTTAAAAAAACATCATCCAAACTGTGTAAAATATGATGGTAAAAAAAAGTCTTAAGATAAGATAAGACAAGATAAGATGGGTCTTTATTAATCCCGAAGGAAATAGTTTCTCCAGTGGCTGCATATTTAAAAAGATACAAATACAATAGGGAAAAAAATCTATATAAACAGATATAAATAGAATAAAAAATGAATTACCAGATCTAGTTCTTTCTTCAGGTCATCCGTATTCTTCTCTTTGTTGCTCATTTTCCCCCCATCCTCAGTGTTAGCCGCCTTGTATTTGTCCTTCCCCCTCTGTGTAAAATAAAATTAACATAAATAAATAAAAAGTAGAAAAAAAGTTTCCCCTTAAGTGATTTTATGTTGTCCACCTCGGAAACACATATTATTAGGATACTATAAGGGGTTGTTATAAGGGCAGTGGTGGCTCAGTCGGTTAAGGCTGTGGGTTACTGGTCAGGGGTTCGAATCCCAGCATTGCCAAGTTGCCACTGTTGAGCCCTTGAGCACGGCCCTTAACCCTATCTGTTCCAGGGGCGCTGTAACCTCTCTGACCCCAGTTTCCTAATTGGGATATGCGAAAATTGAGCATAGGGGATTAATAAAGTTCTAAAAAAATAAAAATATAAACTTGTAAATGGCTCTTACTATTTCATTTTTGGAAGCCAAGAATCCCTAATTATTTAATAAACATTTAAAGAACACTTAAACAGGTCAGTTTATTTCTAACTTTAAGACTGTAAACAAAAGTATAGTTCAATCAGCAAACACAATTAATGTGGTTGAATCTATAAAAAATTTTAAACAAAATTTGATTTAACTTACTCCCAACCCCATTTTTCTGTTTTGATAAAATGTAGCAGCGTCCTCCTGCCCTCCAGTTCTCTTTTCTGTGTCCTACAGATGCATCAGAGATTCTGCATCACTAAATCTGGTCCATAGATCTTTATACTCCCTTCCTTCAGTTGTGTGGCGGGTGGGTGGGTGTTTGAGTAAAACTAAACATAGGGTACAAAATTTGTCTACATGACAACAAAACAGAACAAACGGAAGCATTTCCTCAAAAATCTGAGATGTTCGTGGAAAAATGTTGCATTATTTTCTAAACACATTATACCTATACAGGTAGTTCACGCTCATATTATTCCTAAACATGTTCTTCCTGTTATTATAGTCTAAATTGTTTTGTGAAGAACAAAAGTAAGCACAGGTATCCCAACAACACAGTTTGTAATTCACCAATGTTTAAGCCCACCCGCGGAACACGGCATTTAACTGGCAATTAACAGATTTGTTGAATTAGGTGTGTTTGATAGAAAAACAAATCACTAAACTCTGCTGGACCCTAGCCCTCATGGACTGGGTCTACTCAGCCTTGGTATTTCTTTTTCCTCCTTATGCATAAGTGGGAAATGCATAGCATTACATGCATTATTTAGAGATTTTTTGTTTGCTTTAAAATGACAAAATGACCATGACCAACCTATCAGAGTCAAACATTCCAGTGTTACATGGAAAAGTTGCACCATCCTTAAGACAGTCATGACAGATGTCCGAAAGAGATTGTGAAGAGAATGTAATAAATGTTTAATAAAATAAAATCAGACCTGAAATAAAATCAATCAGTTCTGAAGAAGTTAAACTGTTGTGTTTTATCCTCTGCGATAGATTATATACTTGTGTGTGAGGCTCACCATCATCCACAAACTGTTTAAGATTTATTAAAGAAGAATGCATTTTTAATGCCAATATGTTTACCGGAATGACAATGACAAATGCATGACACAAGTGCACAAAATATAAAAAATGTGAAAATGATATTAAATAATATGTACCACATTATGAAAACACAATAGTTTGCAAATAAACTTGGCTCTGTATACCATACACATCGACAATGTGGGCAAAATATCCGTCAGAATTTTCCAAGCATTTCAGCCGGGGAATTAGTTTTTCCATGATTCTGTTAATGCAATTTCATTTTCACGGAACTAGCACTTAAATGCCCAGGACTCCATGGATTAGAGTTCATTAAACAAATAGAAAAATATATAAAACATGTAAAAATACTACACACAACTGCAATAAAAACAAAACAAAAAACAAGATGAATGATTTTTACATAACATTTTTTTGCCTTGTGTAAACGATAATGTATAAAAATTAAGCAGATTAAGATAAGAAAAATACAAAATGTTACAATAACCTGGTTACACACTCTTTAAGCAATATCACATGGGAAGGAATGCTGTACTGCAGGATACAGTGAGGCTGTGATGTGTTCATAGGCCCAACTGCCAAAAGCATCACAGCCATGACATCCAGCAGTACAGTATGACCTTATATGTGATATTACTTTTTTATACAACAATACTTCAAACACCATTTATATCAATAAATTACGATTTATTCCTTTATTTAACCAGTTATTTTGCTCTGCCTTCTGCGACTGACGGTGGAGCTGGCGACTGACAGTTAATGTCATTAACAGGATTGAAAGTAGTTTTAAATTCTTACTGGTACTAGCTGAGGAGAAGAAACCATGGAGGTGGTGGACAGTCCTCTAAGTCTTAAAAGTTTTTCTTTATATTTAATTTTTTCCACTTTATAATATCAGCTCCGATAACTTCTGGGTTAAGGGATTGAATCCCAAGTAGCATTAAACAGAATGCCTCTCATCCAATCAGATGAACCATCACATTCTTAAACTTGTTAAAATGTACTACTTATTCACCTATCATAAATGAAATATTTGATGTATGATTAACATGAATTGAATTAGATTTTTCCGGAGAAATGGGTGGGTTATGGCAGGTAGGACATCCAGCATAAAACCTGTGCCAATAACATGTAGATCAAATGATCTAATGTGGCAACCCTGAAAAGAGGAAAAGGCTAAGAATATAAAAATATACAAATTCTGTACCTCCAAAAAGTACCTTTGTGGCCTCCGTAATCAAGTTTTGATGATCATGTTGCCATTGTAGGAGCCGTTAGCATTGAACTCGGGTAAGCATGGTAATGCAGCTGCATACACAGCTAGCTGCAGTGCTTTGATTTATTATTATTATTATTTAATCAAAGTCTTTTTTATTGGAAATATAAATAAGTGACATATACATACAGTACATAGATGGTACACTATTTTAAAAAAATGATTCCCATTCCCCCACCCACAAGAAAAAAAACAGCCAATCAGCAGAAAAACAAAAAGGAGAAAATAAATAAATAAATGAATGAATAAACACATCAAACAAAAGAACAGTAAAGAAAAAAAAATATTAGAAAAAGAAACTAAAAAAATAAATCTTTTATTACGGATCCAATTTATCTGCATCCATATTTTCTAAGTGGCTCATAAATGGTTGCCAGACATCATAAAAATCCTAAGTGGATCCCTTAATGGATGCTCTGTGTTTTGACAACTTTCTATCGTACCCAACATAATTTTTTTCATCTATGTATTTATCCCACAGTAGCTTCTCTATGGGACTGGAACAGACAGGTTCACCTTTGTTTCCTGTACACATCAATCACAATGTTGACAGTTCCCTGATTGTCCTTTCCTGGACCTCTTTTGGTAGGTACTAACCACTGCTTTACAGGAAAACCCACAAAACCTGACATTTCAGAGATACTTTGACCCAGTTGACTAGCTCTCATCGCTTGGCCCTTTTTAAAGTTGCCTATTTTTCCTGCTTCAAACAAATCAGTTTTCAGAACTGACTGTTCACTTTGCTGCCTAATATATTACAATCCATGACAGGTGCCAATGTAATGAGATAATCGATGTTATTTACTTCACCTCTTAGTGATGTTAGTGTTATGGCTGATTGTGTATATGCATATACTGGTCAGAAATATGTCACACAAACTAATATTTTGTTGAACTAGCCTTAGCTTGATTGTGCACTGCATTTGTCGTGACATTTTGACTGCCTTAAGTAATGCCAACCACTTCATAAAGTTATCCCTTAACACTTTCAACGGGGTTTAGATCAAGACTCTGTGATAGCTAATTCACATTTGAAAATGATTCCTCATGTTCATTCCTCATATCAGAGCCACCCTTTTACAGTTTGGTATTTTTGTCATGGAATATGCCCATTGATGGGACAACACCTACAGCCCCCACTGACCTCTACTAAACCCCAGAGACACCATGACTCACTGAAAACGGCCTTTCTTTAGTCATGCTGCACCATTTCCCTTCCACACTCTCACTATCCTCTGATCTTCCCCCAAAAGAACCATGATAGGTAAAACATGTTATAAAATATGTTTCCAGTATGTTCCTTAATTTGTGAAATGATTAAATCAATGGGAATAATATATTCCGGTATGATTATTTTAAGAATCTTTGTTTGCTCATATGATATCTTTGTTTTGTATAGTGCCTACATTTATTCTCTGTTGTTTCACTTTCATTCTAGCCTTAGGTATTATTATGTTGCTGTAGCGTATACCAGTAGTGTGTACTCTGCACACACACATCAGTAAGTTAAGTTTGGACTAGCCTGCTGAAGCAAGCATTGTGCACATTAAAAAATCTTCTTTTATTAAACCCTGTCTCCTGATTTTTAAGTCATCTTATTCCTGCTCAATTATTCTGTTCACCTAGAAAGGGTTATAAACATTTATAAAGTTACAGATGTCATCCAACCTAAAGCTAACAAAAGAATAAACTAGTTTTGTGGTTTGTCTGGTGCTTCTTCAAAAGATTAACATTAGCACTTAAGAAAATGTAATTTTTTTTTTTATTTTGATGTGAAGTTTTGATTGCTTCTGGTAGTATATGTTAGAAGAGATGTGTTAAGAATACACGTTCTCACATCGCAAATGTGATGCTTATATTGTTCATCATGTTTTTGTTCATCTACAGTGTAAATTGTGTATGCTTCTGTGGAGGTCTTATTGCTAGTTCATTTTGCTCCAGTATTAAATAGGAATCTGGGATACTTTTGTTAACTTAAATTAGAGCAAACGAATCCCTTGATCTAGCAGCACTGAAAACTTTTCTCTAGGTCTGGTGGCTCAACTTCTACACTGTTTGACATACCACTTGTACATTCTGTGTTTTGATTGGATTTTTTCAAGGTGCATGTTGAGTAGAAAAGGTGCTAGGTGTTTTCTCTGTTATTCAGATTTACCTTATCTGGAATGTAAAAAAAAAAATTGACTCTAAGCATTAAATTTTGATTCAATTCTGTGGTTCAGATAGAGAGCTAATGAAAGTTTTATGAACTTCTGGAGATTATTGATAAAACTATGTATGGCACATATGAGGGTCTGTAAGATCCGCAGTAGCTTGGATGTTTGACAGGGAAATGGGGAAGAGTGTGTATTCTAGAGGAGTTTCAAATGAGATGAGGTTATAATTAGAGAAAGTTCAAGACTAGTAAATGTAACTAGAAAAAGTCACACTAATATTCAATTGGACTGCCGTTGGCTTTGATTACAGCACACGTTGGCCATGGGATTATTTCAACTATCTTATGCATCATGTTATTTATTTACATCTAGAGTTTCATTCAGTTTTGGCCAAGATACTGTTAATGATGTGAGAATTGGCCAGTTCCACTCTCCAAAGAACATTTATTTGCATTACTGTAGCAGCTCGTGTCATCCTAGAATGATAACTTCTACCCATCCCCATTTACTCAACTTGGATATTCACCATTTCAATCATTTCAGATATGCACGTGTGGTTTTAAAAATGTATTGTTCTCTGTTTTTATTTTGTAATTTATAAAAATTAAGTTTTGTTGTTAAAACACTCCACTGCACAAGTCTATTACAAACTCCTGTCTCTCCACAAGCCTACTAATGTTTGATCTTGGCCCTGTAAATAAGAAATAGCTATAAAAACCATTTTATGCAAAATTTGCTTTTAACTCATTCTAAAGTTTGCTGTTTTAAAGTTTGCAATTAATTTATTGGTTATTATAAACAGTACATTTTAAAAGTTTTTTTTTTTTTAAGTTTTAAAATGTTTTACAGTTAACCACAATCCAAAGCAATGAAACTGTTTAAGAAAATGTAATGTTGTAATGAAAAACAATTGTAATGAAAAACAATTAATCTTTTTTTTTTTTTTTTTACTAATTGCTCACCAAGATCCTACAGTAGAAGCTTATCTTGTGGTTTGGTTGTTCTGTGGTTTCAGTAAGTAAATTCAAAAAAGGAACACAACACAGATTAAATTACGTGATTTTATTGGTGCGGTGAATATTAAGTATAGTTGTTTCATATCTTATATAAGAACTCTTTAACATTTGTAATCATTACAGTTTTACTGTAATTGAAAATTAAATTCATGCTATGCAATAAAATTATTACAGGTTACATAATGTGCATCTATGGAAGTAGAAGTAGGAAAATCTTCTTAATTTAATAATATGTATTCTTTTCCACCCAGCCTAAAAGAAAAAAAAAAGATCAATCAGCATTTTATTCATTTTACTTTTCTGATCAAATTATCTTAAAAAAAGTTAATCTTGGAGGTGACTAAACAAATCTGAAGGCACTTAGTAAAATCAGTAGGTACTACTTATATACCAAAATAAACATAAATAAACATCCATTCTTACCTCCTGGGTTCTGTCTGAGGATGTACCTTCTGGTTTCATCATATATGAAGATGAGGAAAGCATATGGTATGGCACATAACCACCATGCGGGTCTGTAAGAAAAAATATTTCATTAGTGATAGTAGATCAATAAAATGGCACTACAGTACACCACAACTATATACATGCATACATAGAGTACAAACATACATACATATATATGACACCTGTTATCCTGCACAATCAAAGTCTCGATATGACATATATATACATACTGTATATACATATATGTATGTCATATCGAGACTTTGATTGTGCAGGACAACAGAACACAATTATGACAGTAAAAACTCCCTTTATTTCTCTATATAATCCCCTGCTACACTAATGCACTCATCCCAGTTTTTCACTAGTGTGTGGATGCCATCAAAGTAGATGTTTTCTCATTACGCCGGATGCTTGGACTGCCTGCTTCACTTTTAAAAGGCTGCCCTCCCAGGAACTGCTTTAATGGCCCAAACATGTGAAAATGGTTTGGAGTGAGGTCAGGGCTGTACGGGGAATGTGGCATTATATGGCAATGTACACGTTGGCGACAAGGATTTTTAAGGATCAGGTGTTGCGTTCACTCAATATTCATAAAGTTCATTGAGTTCATGTCTGTAGAGTACTTTCTTGCATTTTTTAATGTAGACTTGCGAAATAGTTCTCCAGTTTCTCTTTTTTGGCAAGTTTTTTTTGCCACTTTTTAATTTATTTATTTATTTTTTTAACCCACACAGTGACCTATGAATCAATCAAGGTGATCAGCGCGGTGATTAGTATACACGTGATGCTGTATGCTGAGTGGCTGGAACAGTCAAATGGTGGAATGTTTTTAACTGGTTTTTGTTTTTGGGAAGAGCAGGGGAAACATTTTGAAATCAAATTAAAAACCTTGTTTATTTAATTACACTCTGTAGTTATACCCTTTCTTTTAGGTAAGTCAACTTTTATTAAACTAGGTAAACTTACTTAAGTGGATACAATCGAAGTGCAACATCCATGCCTGGACAATATGAAAAAAAGGAAGCCAATGCAGTCTCCTCCAATAATCCAAAAAGAAGGATTTTGTTCCTAAAGAAAAGATTAAGGAACATAAAAAAAATTAGAATTTGGTCATTCTGAAACTTCTCATTAAATATGAAAACCACTTAAAAGTGATTAACATACTTCATTTTTTGTTGTATTATGGAATTCATCCTGGTCTTACAGATGATCAAATTAGCCCACTGCACAATCACGATGCTGATAAAGAATCCTGTCTGGCATGTGTACTCTACAGTTTTTCTGCTCTCAAATGTCTGCAAAAATATACACACATGCACACACATGCAGTTAAACAGTGTAGATATGAAAGTTATATATTCAAACCAAATTTGACCCACATTTGATGAACATACCCACTGTTGGCCATAGCTGTCCTCCAGGTCATTACAACGTTTATCATCCCAGTCAACACGTAATCCCAACATGTATGAGGGCAGAAATCCATTCTCAGCAAGGATTGTAAAATAAGTGAAGAAACTTGCAGCTGCTTGCATCATTCCTTAAAATAGAAAATAACATGAATTCCATTAACATTACTGTAATAACAGATCTGAATAACTAATTATTATTAATAACTGCCTGGCCAAAAAAAAAGTTACACACTCTAATGTTGTGTTGGAACACATTTAGCTTTGCTTATTGTGTGTAATCGACATGGCATCATTTTGACAAGCGTATTTATCATTATAATGTTTCTAGTGTTGCATTAATTTTAGCTGAGATTTGGTATTTATGAGTCAAACCAAGAACTAAGTTCTTCTCCACACATCTCCAAAACAGCTGGGTAACGGTCTGGACTTTGTGGTGGCCAGTTCATGGTTGTGATCGATTCCATATGCTCCCAGAAATGCTTTTTAACTATTTTAATCCAATGAATCTGGGAAATTTTGACTTATTCCTGGAATAAGTTCATATGGCATCAGGGATGTAAAAAAATCTATTGATGAAATAAACTGGCCCTTCAGTACATTCAGACATCAGCTGGCTTCATTTTATTGCCACAATTTCTGCATGTGGTTTTACTTGTTTTGCGTGATGGAAAAGGTGTAAGTGAGATTCAGAAGTGTCAAATTATTGGCCTTCATCAAATTATTTATTCGTCAAATTATTATATTTGCAGCTACTCACTGCATCAGGTAGGGATAAAATAATTGCAGCTGAATGAAACATATTGATCACTGCAGTAATTATGCACTCGAGGCCTCTTGAGAATTTCCTTATTTAAATAAAATTTTTAATCCTAACTTTTTTTGGCCAAGCAGTGCATATTGAATACAACGTACTTCACAGTGTCTCAATCATCTTACCAATCTGTCCATAAGCCATAGTGATCAGCCTTTCATTCACTAGCTTGTCTTTTTGTGGGTTTCTGGGCTGCCTTTTCATGATGTCACTCTCAGCACTTTCAGTGGCCAGTGAAATTGCAGGCACCTGTGTTAAAAAAAAGAAAAGAAATGAAATGTAATTCCAAAAAATGTTTGCCATCATTAGGCCAAATGGGTCCATCTTGCTTGACTGAGCAATTGGACAAAATTTGTAAGAGAAAATGTTAAGAAAAAGCATCTTAAAAAAAAAAAAAAAAAAAGGATTAAGTGGCAGAAATGTGTCAAATATGTCAAAAAATTATATAAATGGTCCCAGTTGTATTCAGTTGAATGCTAAAAATCATAGAAAGGTGCATTGCATTGCTTGGGTTTTTCTTTCAAACAACTGTCCAAAATTTTCTATCATTGTGTTAATGCTTCAAAGGTGTATAAAGCATTCTGTGGGCTGCCATAGTCTGCCATGTGTAATAATAATAATAATAATAATAATAATAATAATAATTATAATCTTACCACATCAGTTCCCAAGTCAATACAAAGTATACAGACAGTGCCAAGAGCGAGAGGAATGCCAGCAAGAATGAAGAGGATGAAGGGGGAAATTTCAGGAACATTACTGGTTAGGGTGTAAGCGATTGATTTCTTCAAATTGTCAAAGATGAGACGACCTAAAGAGAGAATGATATTCATCTTACTTATTTTGTCTAACATAAACCATATTTCAAACATGCAATTCAGTTTGGTTTGTACCTTCTTCTACACCAGTAACGATAGAGGCAAAGTTGTCGTCCAGGAGAATCATATCAGCAGCCTGTTTGGAGACGTCAGATCCAGCAATACCCATTGCTACACCAATATCAGCCTTCTTCAGAGCAGGAGAATCATTAACACCGTCACCAGTCACAGCTACAATGGCTCCCTGTCAACAGACAATATAAAAATACTTACTAAGTGAAAGGTTAATCGCTTTATTAAAACTGCACCTGAAAATATATACCTGTCTCTGGCAACCTTCCACAATAATGAGTTTTTGCTGAGGAGATGTTCTGGCAAACACAATCTCAGTGTGGTGTTTCAAGATGTCATCCAGCTGCCTTGGTGTCATTTGCTTCAACTCTGACCCATGGACAACACAAGCCTTGGCCTCTCTGCAAAGATTTTTGGTGTCATTCTAGTGTATTTTACTTGTTTAAAAAGTTTGAGAAATATTTTGCACCTTAAATATTTATATACATTTATCACTCAAACCAGTCCACTGTTAGTGCTGTATCTAGACCCCTACACCTAGCCACCCCCCACCTTGACAAGAAGGGAAAATATGTCATAACTACATAGAAAGCCTTTGATGCAATGATTATATAGAAAGTGTTCACAATTTTAACGCTGTTTGGCTTCACTTTCTCTTCTTCTGTAACTGGATCCTGGATCAAATGAACAGAGACTGTCTGGATGTGAAGCAGCACCATCATGCCAAGCACTGACACACTCTAGAGCAGTGTGCATGCTGATGATGCCAATAGTGGGACTCGAAGGTGGGAGAGTAGCTATTGGATTGGTGTAAGCTCAATAAGCTGTCTTTTAATGTTGACAAGACAAATCAGAGAGTTGTAGGTTTCTCAGGTTGCACATGTCTAATGACCTATTCTCACAACAACATGTCCCTGGCTAAAAAAAGCCCAGCAGAATTTCCATTAACTCTTCCCCCAGTCCCCCCACCCACCCGGTCATCATCATTTCGTTTTGCAGTGGCCTAATTCAGAGTATCCTCAGCTGTATCACTATCTGGTAAGTGGACTATAGTGCATCAGACCAAAGAAACCTTTCCACAAATAGTGAAGACAGCTTAGTCACCTTAATCACTAGACACATTGACTCCTTTTTCATTACAATACCAAATTATTAAATGCATATTTAGGAATGTCACTATGTGCTGTCCACCTACATCAGTATTACCCATACCCATAGTTACATATGATAGTCAATTTACTACTAATATTATTATATCTTTTCAAGATTCTATCCTGCTAAGTTTTTCCCACCACACCCTAAACCACACTACACTATATTAAGTAATATATGACTATTATTATAGTACCATATTTTAATTAAGCCTTTAGGTGTCACATATACATTACTGCACAGTGAAATTCTTCCTGCGCATATCCCAGTGTAACTGGGGTCAGAGCTCAGGGTCAGCCATGATACAGCGCACCAGAAGCAGACAGGGTTAAGGGACTTGCTCAAGGGCCCAACAATGGCACCTGGTGGAGCTGGGGCTTAAACCACCAACCTTCCGATCAGTAACTCAGTACCTTAGCCCCCGAGCTATCATTGGCCCAGCAGTGCTATACCGTTACAATAATTATATTGTGCTGTATATTGTACTGTATGGTCCTTATTGTGCAGATCATGGCTCAGGGTCTTGTCTATTGTGCAATGCAACGTTTCTCACTTTTTCCAGTCTTTGGAAGAAGATTTCATCCAAAACACCTTAGTTAAGACAGTTATTTAAGAACCCATCAGCGGCATATTGGCCGTCCTTGTATTTTAACTTTTCACGTATTTGTCACTTGCCATGTAAGCAAATGCTAGAGGTCTGGTTTACAAGACTCCTGTGAGCAATTGAAAAATTTCAGGTAACCTTGGATTGACATCTCCAACAGGAACATTCCGACGAGCAGCAATGTCTTCTACGGTTTCATTGCCTTCAGATATGATACCCACACCCTTAGCAATAGCTTTAGCTGTAATTGGATGATCTCCTGTAACCATGATAACCTGAAAGGACAAATAAGTATTTAATTATGAATCATTAAATTGCATTCTGGTAAGGTGTCCTGCATAGACATTTTACCTTGATTCCAGCACTCCTGCACTTAGCTACAGCATCAGGTACGGCAGCCCGAGGAGGATCAATCATAGACATGAGGCCGATAAAGCACAGATTCTCAGTAGGGAAGTTCACCGTCTCTGTATCAAATGCAAATCCTTCAGGAAACTGATCATCAGGGAGATTGTAATGGCAGAAACCTGGAATGTAAAAAAATAATAGTCAACATTAGTGTACAAAATGTGCAAAACAGAATTGTGAACCTATGCATTTGCATATTCAGTTAAAATTTCTCACCTAATACCCTTTCTCCAAGACTTCCAAGCTTCACGTAGGCATGCTGGAAAGCATCCTTCATCTCTTCATCCATGGGTTGCTCTTTTCCATCCATCATAATGGTTGAGCACCTGAACAGAATGCTCTCTGGGGCTCCTTTCATTAGCAATATATGCTTAGTCTCTGAGGTGCTGGGGTTCTTGCGAACTGAGAGCTTATATATGACAGTTACATTTCTGTTAGGGTTAGCAATAAAATAATAGCATAACATTTTATGTTAAGGTTAAATCTAAACACCTGGTATTTGTTGCCAGAGTTGAAGGGGATCTCAGCAATCTTTGGATATGTCACTCTCATTTCCTTCACTGAGCCACAGCAGAGCTCAATACACTTTAACAGGGCAGAGTCTGACGCATCACCACTAGTTTCTCTCTGCAAGATAAGAAATGCCCCAAATAATAATTTTTTTTTTTTTTTTTTTTACTTATTTCAGTGTTTTTCTGTTGATAAATGACCTTTTAAAGGTTTTAAACCTATAAAAAGCCACAGTTACTATAAGTATAATTAATTATAAAAAGCATGAAAAATGCTTTTAAAAATTAGCAGATTAAAGAACAATTTAGCAAAAATAATGTTAATTAGACAAACCTTAAGTACTGGAGCTTTGCTCTGGTCATCAAGAAAGACCGCACGGTTGCACAGGCCAGCTACATGGGCAAGGGCAGACCAAGTAGGAGAGCTTCTGTCGAAAGAGGTTCCACTCTGATCCTCTGTGGTATCGGCTTCATGAAACTGATTATCAAACCACATGTGTGACACGGTCATACGGTTCTGGGTCAAAGTTCCTGTCTTGTCTGAGCAAATAGTGGAAGTGGATCCAAGGGTTTCCACAGCTTCAAGATTCTTTACTAGACAGTTCTTCCTCGCCATGCGTTTAGCACTCAGAGTTAGACACACCTGTGAGAATAAATATTTAAATTATTATGTAAGAAAAGGCAAAATTTTGTAGTAAATTTTGGCCACTTGATTTTTAATAAAATAAGCATGGCTATGTTCAATTTGATTGCAACTTTAATGCAGAACCATTATGAAGATTTTCAGTGCTTACAGTTACTGTAGCAAGCAGACCCTCAGGCACATTGGCAACAATAATTCCAATGAGGAAGATGACAGCTTCAAGCCATCCATATCCAAGAGTAAGGGAGAAGACAAAGAAGGACACACCCATCACAACAGCCACACCCGAAATAATGTTGACAAAGTGCTCAATCTCTATGGCTATGGGTGTCTTTCCGCCCTCAAGGCTTGATGCAAGAATAGCAATACGGCCCATGACTGTGTGATCACCAGTGTTGATGACGATACCTTTGGCTGTACCTGAGGAAGAATAAAATTATTATGATTATGATGATGATTATTATTATTATTATTATTATTATTATTATTTAAATAAAAATTATTTAATAATGTATAAACGATCTTTTGTTTTGTAATTATCTCATTTTATAGTTCAACTGTAATATTTTTACCTTCCAGACAATTTGTGGAAAAGAACACAATATTTCTTGTCTCTAAAGGATTTTCATTTGAGAAGTCAGGAGTACGAGTTTGCGGCTCAGATTCTCCAGTAAGAGAGGAATTGTCCACCTGCAAGAGCATAAGAGCACAGTATATAGCCTGTAATTTATGGGTGGTTATGTTCAGAACCCACAAAACCCTCAAAACTCAAGAATAGGTCACAGTATAGGTCAATGACGATTAAAAAAAAAAAAGAAGCTTATATTGAAGCCTTGCCAGTGTGTGTTAACCGGGAGGATTCAGACTTTAAACTGTGTATTAGGGTTTTTGAATATGTCAGGTAAAACAAAATTTATCATCATATTTATAAAGGGTCAATTTTATGGCCAGAATATGGAAATTATGATATTACTATTATTATTATTATTATTATTATTATTATTATTATTATTATTATTATTATTATGTCATAGAAACAACCGGGAAAAAAAACAGACAAACATGTGATCATGTGTAATATCTGTGCTGTTTCTTTGCCTATGCGTGCCATTTTTTAAAACTTTTTGCTCAGTCATGTTTGGATAGTCGGTTAATATTAAATAAAATTTAGTTAATTATATTGCCTATTTTGTGCTGGAAAAAAATAGGATATGTCACTCTATACTACACAATCCTGAGCTATATATATGACTTACGCACTCTCAATAAGCATCTATACTGCTTTATCCTGCATACAAGGTTGCTCACGGAGACTATTCCAGGAGACTTGGGGCACGAGGCATGGCACACCCTGAGTGAGGGGTCAATTCATCGCAGGGCATACACACACTCATTCACACACTATGGGCAATTTGGGAGCACCAATTAGCCTAATCTACATGTCTTTGGACTGAAACCAGAGAACTCGGAGGAAACCCACTGAGCATGGGGAGAGCAAGCAAACTACATGCACACAGACCTGAGGCAGGAATCGGATCCTGGAGGTGCAATGCGAATGTGCTAACCACTAAGCCGCTGTGCCGCCCCAGCTCTATATATTCATTCATTCATTCATCTTCTATACAGCTTTATCCTTGATCAGGGTCGCGGGGGGCCTGAAGTCTATCCCAGGAGACTTTCGGGCACAAGGCAGGGTACACCCTGGACAGGGTGCCAATCCATCGCAGGGCACACAGACACACACACACACACATTCACCCACCCATTCACACACCACGGGCAATTTGGGAACGCCAATTAGCCTAACCTGCATATCTTTGGACTGTGGGAGGAAACCGGAGAACCCGGAGGA
>JAQMYL010000010.1:16682168-16694271 GCA_030014365.1 Clarias pachynema | reverse complement strand
AAAACAAAGCATGGAGATAAGAAGCATTCAGTATTATGAAAAATAGTGTTATATGATCCCATCTGAAAATTTAATTTTTCTCCTAGGTGAGACACTTTGTCTTGGCAGTCTGAATAATATAAATATTAAAGTGAATGAAGTGAATATTTTCAGATTCTTTGAAGAATGTAATAAACTGTGATTTGTTGCAGAGAACTGATCAAATTCACTAGTTAAAATAATAATAATATCAACAACAACAACAACAACAACAACAACAACAACAACAATAATAATAATAATAATAATAACAATAATAATAATAATAATAATAATAATAATAATAATAATAACAACAACAACAACAATAATAATAATAATAACAACAATAATAATAATAATAATAACAATAATAATAATAATAATAATAATAATAATAATAATAATAATAATAATAATATTAATAAAAAAACAATCATGGTAGTTTTTGCTAACTTTATGTTCACAGCTTTACTCACCTGCACTTTCATGCATGCAGGATCTGTCAAGAAACGTGAGTCTTTTACGACTACAGCATGATGAACCAGAGGTGAAGAAAGACCATGTCGGCAGGAATGCACAGAGCAGAAGCTAGTTATCAAAAGTGACATGAAACCCATCCCATGAAAAATAGTCCATGGTAAGACTTATATGATGCATCATAGGGTGAAGATTAAATTGCAGAGTAATTAAGATAAGAGGGTTGAAATTGATCAGCTTATGATGTAATACTGATTTGTTATGTACCATTTTTGTACTGTTCAGTTTATATTAATGTTATACACTATACACTAATATGAATACAGTATACTAATATAGTATATGGTTTCAAAAATGGTGATGTTCAGTATCACATTTCACTGTTTTTGTCCCCCTGCTTCTCTTTGTTCCCTATACTGTATAACTTAAAGTATAACACTGTGGTAAATATAGCAGTTTATGATTCATAATTCAGTTTGGTATAATTCTGCAATGCAGTGGTGTAGTTTTCTTTGAATGTGAACAATCCACATATCATGTTTGCATTCTTTCTTTTCCAAAGCATACAATGTCTAAGGCTAGTCACTCAAAGGAATAAAATCTTAAATATAAAGTCTTCTCTTTGGCACAGTTAAATACACAAGTGTTAATTGGCAATTAGGAAGAATACATATGGATATTTTTTGACTTTGAAATACAGAAATAACCAATTTATACTAAATAAAACAAACAAACACTTATTGCTAGATCACGTTGCCATGAAAAGTAATTTCAGTGAGAGGACCGTACCATGAACTGGTGTTAATGTGGCTCAAACAATTAAAGTGCTGGGTTACTCACTGGAAGGTTGGGGGTTCAATACCCAGCATGGCCAAGTTACTCTCCAAGTTACTGTCCCAGTATGGACAAGCTACTCTTTAGGTTAGTTAGCTCCTAACCTTATCTGCTCCAAGGACACTGTAATCTCTCTGACCCAGCTTCCTCACTAGGATACGTGACAAATTCATTACACTGTGCTGTAAGCTAAATTTGACAAATGATTAGATCTGATCTCATCTTAAGAACTGAGATGTTAATGTATATGCAATTGCAGTCAGAAGTTTACACACACTGTACAAGTAAATGAACAAGAAATAAAAATAAAAAAAACACTCTCTGAAAATATAACCAACTTTAGAATAGAAAAAAAAGACAAATTAGGCCATAAAACTGAAAATGCCTTGGAGATCTTCTTCTTTGTCTTTTGACTGTTCCGTTTCAGGGGTCTCCACAGCAAATCATCTGCCTTCATCTAACCCTGCATCCTCTGCATCCTCTTCTCTCACACCAACTAACTTAATGTCTTCTCACTGTATCCATAAATCTCCTCTTTGGTCTTCTTCTAGACCTTCTGCCTGGCAGTTCCAACCTCAGCATCCTTCTACCTTCTACCTTGTAGATCTAATCACAAAATGTATAATGCCATGGACTGTTGTGGTTTCTGATTCCATCCACCCCTCACAGGGTCAAATCCAAGTAGGTGCCCTAATTTCCAAGTAGTAAATTAGGGCACCTTCAGAACCCCCTATTTTCCTTATCAAACACGACAACTAAATCTATTAAACAACTGTGTGATAATTATTAGAAATAATAGCACTTACTGTAACTTTATTAGGAACACACGTACACCTGCACATGTCCCACATACAGTTACTCAATCAGCCAATCACACAGCTGCAATACAATACATTAAATCATGCAAATAAAGGTTAAGAGCTTCAGTTAATATTCACAACAGACATCACAATGAAGAAAAAGTGTGATCTCTGTGATGTTAAGCATGGCATTGTTTGGTGCCAGATGGCCTGGTTTGAGTATACAGAAACTGCTGATGTCTGGGGAATTTCACACTAGAGTTTACACAGAAAACAAAAACACTGAGTGAGCAACAGTTCTGTGGGTGGAATGCCTTGTTGATAAGACAGTTAAGCTGCCAGGAAGGATATAATAACTCATAGATGGATGCGCTACAACAACAAAAGACCAAATTAAATTCTACGCTAACACTCCAGTGAGGAACATGAGTCTGACCCAAACTGGAAAAAACGAGTTTATACACCATTCTGTATAAACTCTAAAGGTTATTCTGTGGGAAAATCCAAGGAAATTGGCATTTAAAAAAAATTAATCAAACCATCCAAACTAGCACCACAACCTTGCAACAGTTATAGAAGTCACACTTTTTATTCTGATGATGAAGGTAAATGTGAACATTTGCTGAAGTCAGTATGATGTTTTGCATTTTGCTGTCACATAATTGGCTGATTGGAAAAGGCATGAATAAGCAGGTGTACAGGTGTTCCCATTAAAGTGGATTGTGTGCCGATGTAAATAACGGGGCAGTGGTGGTTCTGGTAGTTGAGACTGCTGATCAGAGGGTAAGGATTTCGAACTGTGCCACTGCTGCACCTTTTGTTAAGACCCTTAACCCTATGTCCATATACTGTATAATACAAAAGATGCAGAACAGCCTCAATGCTAGTCCCAGTTTTGGAGTTATGGGTGAGTTTTGGCAGGGAGAGCATCCAGTGTAAAACCTGTGCCAATAACTTTCAATTTGTATGAGCCGATGTGGAAACCCAGAGAAAGAGGAAAAAAACCCAAGGAAAAATGTAAATAACATAACACAACTCTAACACTTCTTCTTATTTTAAACATTTGCATTATTCAAAATTTCTTAGTATGTCATTGGACGTTGCCTCCCACGAACTCAAAATTAACCTAAGATTAACAAAGAATAAATAATTCTTGTTTCAGTGGACGATTATCCCACTGAAATACATAGTGAGGGAGGAGCTGTGGGTGGTGCAGCATGATGTGAAATGAGGCCTGTATTTGATACATAAAATTCAAATCATATTACACAAATATAACTGTTATACCGAAGGGGTAAGATATAACTTTATAGTTCTTGGTTGCATGGAGATTGGAAAATATAGGGTGTGGAAAATTAATTTCCTTTAGAGGAATGGGTTTAGGCTGTATAGGATTACTTTAAACACAAGCCAGGCAGTCTACTAGCTGAACATTGCAGTATAAAAGAGACCAGCTTTAAATATTTATGTAGTGATGTAATGTGAAGACAGATAGTAAGTAAAGGAAAATTCATTTTATAATCAGGTGGTTAAACTTGGATTGGTGATGTTTTTTCATTTTATTCCTTGAGAAATATTAAGGCCATATTTTCTACTGTTTTCTACTATTCTGATTCGTAGTGGGGAAAAAAACATAACTCATGTTAATAGCCAGTTTATAGCCATCTGAATGCAATGAATGAGTTTTATCTTTTATCTTAATTAAAAGAAATTACAAATGTCATTTGGAAAAATGAATCCTGTCCAAATAAGGCTGTAAATGAAGCTGTACGTAGCCGACAGCCTGGCACCTGACACCCTCCAAGTGAGGCATCATATCTAAACTCACTTGCAGTAACAACAGAATTTTGCTGTAAGATTTTATTTAGTATTTCTGGAACAAATCTGCAGTTGTTATGAAGTACATATTAACTGTGTTGGTTTCAGTACTAGCTAGGTTTTTAAAGAAAACAGTAACATTACCACAAATATTATTATGTGTTGTGAAATCAGCCATCTCTGGCCACATTACTGTCTTAATTCTACTTTATTATAAACTATTAGAAAATAATAGTATTTGTTCACTTCATGAACTGTAACTTGGGAGTGTACATTTTGTGTTGCCACTTATTTATAATGGAGAAGGGTCTTCTTAGTAGTATGTCTCCTTTTCCACCCATCCTAAAAATAAAGAATATAAAATCAGAAAAATAAACCACATAAAAGTTGAAGACAAATTATTTACTTTTCAACAAAATGGAAAGTGGAAAAAACTTTTCTAAGACTAATTTGTTCTTACCGCCTGGGTTCCGTCTAAGGAGGTATCTTCTTGCCTCATCATAAAGGAAGATGATCAGGGAATAAGGGAAGGCACAGAACCACCAACTTGGTCTAAAGGGGATAAGAAATAGTTTCAATCATGTGCAAAATTCAGTACACCCTCCCCTCAGACAAACAACAACATATAACTGTTTTCACCGTGTCATTATACCGTGTCAACAAAAATGAAGTCAAAAAGAAAAACATGTGGGCAATACAAAATATTCTCATGATTCAGTAACTTGTAGGTCCATGATTACAGTAGTAATAATATCGTTATGTACTGTAATCCATTCCTGTATAACTTTATCAGTCTCTCACATTGTTGTGGAGAAATTCTGGCTTATTCTGCTTTACAACATTGCTTCAATTCATTGAGGATTTGGGGATTTTGCATATGCACCGCTCTCTTAAGGTCCTTAATAACCCAATTTTGACTAAGCTTTAGCTGTCAAACAGATGGCGTCACATTTACCCTCTAGAACATTCTGGTATACAGTCAAGTTCATGGTCAACCTACTGTATTGACTGCAAGGAGCCCAGGCCCTGCCTAAACAATCACCCCTCCACCATTGTGCTTGATATGAGTTGTTACTGTTGAAATGCTGTTTGGTTTTCCCCAAACATGGCACGGGGTTTTAAGGTCAACAACAGCAGCATACTGGTCTCATCTGTCTATTGGACATTGTTCCAGAAGCCTTTTGCTTTGTTTTGATTCAGTTTTGCAAACCTTAGTCGTGCTTCCATGTTATTTTTTTAGAAAGAGGAGGTAGTTTCCTGGCAACTCTTTCAAGCAACTGTACTTGTTCAGTCTTTTTTTGTGCTGCCATGCACATTTAACTTGCCCAGTGAGGCCTGTAGGGTCTGAGATGTAGCTCTTGGGATTTTTTTTACTGTTTAGAATGCATTACTCTCCTTTACTTGAGTTCTCTTTATCACTGTGGAACTTAAAATTGTTTGGAAATGGTTTCATCATGGTAATCCTTTCCAGATCGATGTGTAGCTATAGGTGCTTCACTAAGACCATTGCTTATGTCTTTGTCTCTTGGCCTTGTGATAAACACACACTGCATGTGCACCAGCAAAGTGCCAAAACTTTTGCTTTAATAGAGGTCAGGAGGTACTTAATATTACCCACACATTTTACTTTTTGGCTTAATTTTTGTTAAATACAATATGGCATGGTGAAAAAAGTTGTATGTTGTTGTTGTTCTTCTGAGGCCGTATTTCCCTAATACCCAATATGATCAGATTACTAAATTTTTACACTAAAACAATTTAGAGAATTAAGTAGAGGGGGTACTAACTTTTGAATATGACTATAATTGGCTTGACTGTAACTATTTGTGGAAGCACAATGTCATTTTGATATTGATTAAAATATAATGTACTTATAGTATTATAAAGGTGTGTGTAATGCAAACTCACTTCAGTGGATACATTCTAAGAGCTACGTCCATGCCTGGGCAATAGGATAAGAAAGCTGCCAGAGCTGTCTCTTCAAACAACCCAAATATTAATATTTTGTTTCTAAACAACAGGAAATAAAAACATTATAAATTATTAAAATACAAAAGAGCAACATAAAATGTAAACAATTTTAACAGTTTCTAACAGTTCTGGTAATAAAGTACTCCAAAACTATGCGACTGCTCAATATATTTTCTATAAATTTGTTCACGTACTTCATTCCCTGTTGTAGGATGGAATTCCTCCTGGTCTTACAGATGATCAGATCAGCCCACTGCACAATTACTATGCTGGCAAAGAATGCAGTATGACATGTGTACTCCACAATCTTTCTTCTTTCATAAGTCTGCAGGAACAATGAGAAAAAAAACATGTTGTGTACTTTAATGTATAGTATACGGAACCAAAATTCTGCATTTTAGCTCTTTATAGTTACATAAGTATTACATACCCATTGTTGACCATAACTGTCTTCAAGATCATTGCAATATCTATCATCCCAATTGACACGCACTCCTATTAAGTCTGCAGGCAGGAATCCATTCTCAGCAAGAATCACAAAATAAGTAAAGAATCCTGCAGTAGCTTGCATCATTCCTAAGATTAAAAAAGAACCATAATTATTAATATTTAAATTCATTTATATATTCCCCTTATTTCCTCACAATTTAGTCATTTGTCAATTCCCACCCACTATCTATCTGATCAACAGGTAGAGGAGTTTTATAAAGTGTGTATAGTAATAAATAAGCATGGTTTTACAATGAAAAATAGTGGATTGTTTAATAAGTTGGGGCTAGTGAGGGTGAATTAATCTGACTTATCAAACATTTTTTATAATGAAATATTTTATTCACAGGACAAAAGCGTTCACTCAAAAATCATAAAAACAAATATAAATAATATGCTGTGACCATTGCAGTCACAAAATCTCAACCCAGTTAAACACATATGGTAGTCCCAATGTTTTATACTTAGTGTGTGAGAGACTATCAAATGTTTCTTACCAATCTGACCATAGGCCATACTAATAAGCCTTTCATTCACCAACTTGTCTGTTTTAGCGTTTCTGGGCTGTCTCTTCATGATATCACTTTCAGCAGCTTCATATGCCAGAGAAATTGCAGGAACCTAAAATATGAGTAAAAGTCACAATTATTCCATCATCTTTATTGTTCTGTTGGGTCGATCTATATCTACCTTAATAGCAATCTTACCATGTCAGTTCCCAGGTCAATACATAAAATGGTGACAGTGCCCAGAGGAAGTGGAATGTTTGCAATAATGAAGAGCAGAAAGGGGGAAATCTCCGGAATGTTGCTGGTCAGAGTGTATGCAATAGATTTTTTCAAGTTGTCAAAAATCAGGCGACCTGGAGACAAAATTACATTTTAGTAAAAAGTAGATTACTTGATTATTATTAACTTGATAGTTTAGTAGCTATTCATACCTTCTTCTACACCAGTAACGATAGAAGCAAAGTTATCGTCCAGGAGAATCATATCAGCAGCCTGTTTGGAGACGTCAGATCCAGCAATACCCATTGCTACACCAATATCAGCCTTCTTCAGAGCAGGAGAATCATTAACACCGTCACCAGTCACAGCTACAATGGCTCCCTGTAATCAAAACAAAATTATTTACTTATTTCTTAACCTAAACAGCAATGGTTAAAATTTTAAAAGAAAACTATTTGTACTGTACTAACTGTACCTGCCGCTGACAACCTTCAACTATAATTAGTTTCTGCTGCGGAGAAGTTCTTGCAAAGACAATCTCAGTGTGGTGACTTAGGATGTCATCTAGTTTTTCTGAGGTCATCTCCTTTAGATCTCCACCATGGACCACACATGCCTTTGCATCCCTGTAAACAAGCATTATTTGAGCTACTATTCTAAATTTTGGAACACTTCAGAATGGATTTTAGACATGTCCAAAATTTTGCAGTTACCTGGGATTGACATCCCCAACAGGAACATTTAAACGAGCCGCAATGTCTTCCACTGTCTCATTGCCTTCTGAGATGATCCCAACACCCTTAGCAATGGCTTTAGCTGTGATTGGATGATCTCCTGTAACCATGATGACCTGTAAATACAAAAATGATTTGAGACTTCCTAAAGAAAATCAGTCATCTTATTATGTCAATATGAGAAGCTAAATCACTGCACCTTGATTCCAGCACTCCTGCACTTGCCCACAGCGTCCGGCACGGCAGCACGTGGGGGATCGATCATGGCCATGAGTCCAACAAAGCACAGGTTCTCCGTAGGGAAGTTCACCTCATCAGTATCAAATTCAAAGCCTTCAGGAAACTGATCGTCAGGGAGGCTGTAATGGCAGAAACCTACAAAAGAATAAAATAATTTAATTTGTTAATGTATTCTTTAGTTCATTCATGAATGTATTTTAAGCTTCATTAAACTGCTTTAACCTTGGGAGGGTCATGTTGGATCCAGCATATACATTTTTACACACATTCACAAACTAGGGACAACTTACTGTAGTCAATCTATCAACTCAGAGAAACTAAAGGAAACCAAACAAAACTACAAACAGGACTGAGCTCAGGATCATATCAGGGACTCTGGAGCACTGAGGAGTCGATATACCCACTTTTTTTTCTATCAGGAGAAGGCCAATCCTTTAAGGGGTGAAATACCTGTCCACTGTCATAACATCCACACAGTGTAACCTACCCAATACTCTTTCTCCAAGACCTCCAAGTTCCACATAAGCGTTCTGAAAAGCATCCTTCATTTCATCATCTAGTGGCTGCTCTTTTCCTTGAATTATTATAGTTGAGCATCGATCTAGGATTCTCTCAGGAGCTCCCTTCATTACAAGCAAGTGTTTTGTCTCTGAAGAGTTAGAGTTTTTGTGGATTGAGAGCTGGGGACAATCAAATGGTGTTAGAACGTAAGTCATTTTACAACTGCTTTATTTATCCCAAGGACAGAATGCATAAGTGATGCATAGACTGCATAAGAACCTGGTATTTATTGGTGGAGTTGAAAGGTATCTCAGAAATCTTTGGATATTTTTCCCTCATTTCCTTTACTGGACCACAGCAGAGCTCAATACATTTCAGAAGAGCAGACTCCGATGCATCACCAGCAGTTTCTCTCTGTAAAAGCATTGGATTTATAATAGAATATTTGCTCTTAAATAATGCTTCTTTGACCTCATTATTACATATAATAATATAATTAATATCTGCTTTTTTTTTAAGGATTCATGAAAAAAATATAGATTTAATAGTAAGGCAAACCTTAAGGATAGGAACGTTGGCTTGATCTCCAAGAAAGACAGCACGGTTGCACAGGCCAGCTACACGGGCAAGGGCAGACCAGGTAGGAGAGCTTCTGTCGAAAGAGGTTCCACTTTGGTTCTCTGTGGTGTCGGCTTCATGGATCTGGTTGTCAAACCACATATGTGCAACAGTCATACGGTTCTGGGTCAGAGTTCCTGTCTTGTCTGAGCAAATAGTGGAGGTGGATCCAAGTGTCTCCACCGCTTCAAGGTTCTTTACCAGACAGTTCTTCTTCGCCATACGTTTGGCAGTCAAAGTCAGACACACCTGTTATAAGTAAATAGTTGTTAGTTGAAATTTGTTCAGTTTAGAAAGTTCAGCAAGGTTACATCTGAGTGACGCACAGCAAATACCCATTTGTGAACTAACACCCATCAGTTTTATATTAGCCAAGTTGGACACAAATAAACTTTGAAAGTATTAAATGAACACTGGGGATTTTACTGTGTCAGAGGTTCTCAGAATTTAAAAAACAATAATAGATCAAATTAAACAAGATAGAGTAATCTGAAAAGGTTGCCTCATGAAAGCATACCTTTTGTAAATACATTACATTTTTTAAATCATATTCTATTTTAATCTTATTTTATGCATGATTAAGTATGACTCAAAGTAAATATTAATTCTTCTTTCACTCACAGTTACTGTCGCAAGCAGACCCTCAGGCACATTGGCAACGATAATTCCAATAAGGAAGATGACAGCTTCAAGCCATCCATATCCAAGAATAAGGGACAAGATGAAAAAGGACACACCAAGGAAAACAGCCACACCAGTAATAATGTGGATGAAATGTTCGATCTCTTTGGCAATTGGTGTCTGTCCAACCTCAAGACTTGAGGCAAGGGTGGCGATTCGACCCATCACAGTGCGATCACCTGTGTTGATCACAATACCTCTGGCAGAACCTGAGAACAATATTTCAGTCTCAACATTTTAAGGTCTTCACTGCAGGTATTATATATAAGGCATTACAATTCTCAAAAAAAAGTATTACTTACAAACATTCCTGATCTTACAAACCTTTTTTTTTTAGATGCATAGACTGTGTCTATAGAACCCAGAGGGGCGTGAACATAATTAGCCAATAAGAATTTTTTTCTCTGCTGTTGCTATGTAGCCATGTAGCTCAATTAAGGCATGAATTAAAGTTAATTAACCAAATAGGCAATTGATTTTGGTGCATAATTGCAGGGGATATTTCTTTTCAAGCTTAATGTGTTAGTGGATTTATCTTGATATTATAGTTGCAACATAGGAGTTTTTATAGTTAGTGAGCTGTGTTTGTTGTGAGACTTTGCTTTGCTACGGATGCACGGCTGATGGAGTAAAATCTGTGAATTTTCTTTATTGCTTTTCTTTACATATTTTTGGATATATTAGACTGTTTTGGGGTAGGATTTCCTGAAGATCAAAAGTTTCTGAAATAAAAGTGCTATCAGATGTATTAAAGCCAAGAATCACTGTATGATCGGGTTTTGGCTCTTATTACTCAGAAGGACAGAAGGATGGATTTAGTTTTCAAGAAAACAGCACTCATGAGCTCATTATATTTCATTTGTTTTATAGCTGTTGGTTGTAATTCATGTGCAATAGCCTTGTCCTTGGATTTTTTTTCTTAACTGAGTAGGTTAAACAGCCTTTGGGTGTCCTCGGAATGTTTTTTTTTTTCCTTTTTGTTTCTTTGGACTATAATCAGAGCTGTAATGCCATTTGTTAATGTTTTAATTGATCTATGTATGAATTAATGCATCTATCTTTAACAAGAAATTAATTTTTCTACCTTCCACACAATTTGTAGAAAAGAATACGATGTTCCTTGTTTCCAGAGGATTGTCATTGGAGAAATCAGGAGTACGTGTCTGAGGCTCAGATTCACCAGTAAGGGATGAATTGTCCACCTGAAAAGTAAGCAAATAAAGTTTATTAGAGAAATGCTAAGCCTTTGTGAACTAATGTCAATTTTTTTAAGTAGTTAGAAAATATAGTTTTATATTATATAGAATTATGTTAGTATATTATTAATAGTAAGTTATTTGAATGGTTTTAAATGAACCATTGTTTACCTGTCTTCAGCATAATATATTTAAAATTATTTAAAATCTTTTTCTCAGATACTTCACACATTTCTTTCACAGCCCTGTTGTGTCCATTGTCATTCTTAATTGATATTGTTTGTGTCGGTCATGGGGCAGTGAAAATTTGACCCCATAGGCCTCTGATAGATCTCGTTGTTGTTCTCATTTGTGACCACTAAGTGCAATAAACATTTAAGCTAAAAATTTGAGAAAAAATTGCTAATATCTGTCAAGTGGCATTTTTTCAACTGTTGGTGATTTAAAAGCGATAATTAGCATTGCAACATAATATAAAATATAAAGAATTAGCATTACACAAATGTGATAGAAGAAATTTGTTAAGAAATTTGGAGGTTTAGCAAGGTCACCTTGCACCCATGTGCTGCAATAATGCGAAGATCAGCAGGGATTCTGTCACCACCCTTAATCTCCACAATGTCACCAGCAACTACTTCCTCAGCATTAATGCTCTTCTTCTCACCATCACGGACAACCAGGGCTTGCTGAATAACAGAAAAAAAGCCTATTAAATGTCACATGACCTTTCTCCACATTCCACTGAGTGAAATCATATTTAATTTTAATACCTGAGGGACAAGGTTCTTAAAGGATTCCATGATCTTTGAGCTTTTAGCCTCTTGGTAGTATGAGAAGCATCCAGTGATAATTACAACAGCAGATAGAACAATTCCAAGATACAGCTGCAGAAAAAAAAAGTATAAGCATGGGAGGAGGGGGGGGGGTGACAGAGAGAGAGAGAGGGTGACAGAGAGAGAGAGAGAGAGAGAGAGAGAGAGGGAGGGAGAGAGAGA
>JAQMYL010000010.1:16661877-16672425 GCA_030014365.1 Clarias pachynema | reverse complement strand
CGAGCCTGGCCTGGAATCGAACCCGGACCCTGGAGGTGCAAGGCGACAGTGCTAACCACTACACCACCGTGCCGCCTTTGTCATTCTATTCGGTAGATAATTCAGTTGTCTTTCTTGTCCACCTTAGATCAGATTTGGTCTCAGTTCTCTTTCTGTTCACATTACTCTAGAGCTTTCAGACTTTTTCTGATTTGAATTATTGGCCAGCGGCCGTTCTTAACATCACTGCCAATGTCACTGCCATACTAGTTGAGAGAAAAAGCAATGTTTAAATAAATGGAAATAGCTTTTTCCTGTAGTAGCATCAATGTTATGGCACAAACTAGCCTCTATAGTCTAAAGGCCATGCTAGGGGATTTTTTTTGTGGAAACTTTGCATTGAATAGAACAAGAGAGTAGACAAGGCTCGTTATTTTTTCCAGCAGACCTATAGCTTTTTGTCTACAGTTTGTACAGAAGCTCTTAACTACTGTAGCTAACTCTAGAGATGCTCTCATGGAGATCTGCAGCACACCGAATATTATGCACAGTGTGGGGTCTAGACAAGTCTCTAATGGACACTAAATAAACAAACCCCAGTGGATTACCTGTTTTTTTTTTTTTTTTTACCTTTTCAATATTTCACAATGCAGAGGGAGAAATGTTTGTCACTCTGCTGGGTCCTCAAGTAGTCCCTCATCCTCTGAGCTTGGCTGGACATAACAAGCAAGACTATCCCAGTATCCCAGCTCAGGGATACTGCATTCGAGCGGTCAGCCTTGAGGAAGATGAGCCCAATCCTGACTTAATCATCAAACCCAATTTGTCACAGAATTCCTCTTCTAGAAGACTGGGAAAAAGTATGATACACCTCAACAAAGCCTCTGGTAGGACCCTTAACCAATCATGTGTAAATGTTCTTAATAAAAATGGTTATATAAGAGTGTAGACACACCCTGGCACAGTGTCCCTGAGATGAATAGTGATGTAAAGCCAGAGTGGAGAACACTCCGGAACCACAAAGCAGGTGACATGCAGGGGAGAATATTACACGGTATTGTCTCAATGAATGCTTTTATATGCACTTTAAATCCAGGGCTGATATATGAGTACCCTTTTTGTTTGCAAAGGCAGACAGCATTTCATGCAGTTATATCATGCTGCTTTTCAGTTACGTACACTGTTCAGAACCTTAGAAAGCATTTTCAGTGGTAATTTTACAAACTGTTTCTTTTTTATCTTTTGTTTTAAATTTAGGAGAAAATAAAAATTGAAAGTGTCAGCTGATCAATTTTATCCTAGGACAGCAAAAAATAAAAAGACACAAAAACACAACAAAGCACACATAAATGATTAAAATAAAGGACTGCTAAATGTATGGTCTGTCTCTCTCTCTCTCTCTCTCTCTCTCACACACACACACACACACACACACACACACACACACACACACACACACACACACACACACACACCGGTTTGATGAAATGCATTTTTAAAGTTGCATTTGTGACGTTGCAGCACAAAGTTATAAAAGGAATTTATTTATGGTCACACTACCTGGTATATAAATATGAGATGGAGGTCCCTTTTGAGTTTGGTCCCTCTTAAAGTTTCTTCCTCGTGTTGTTTCCAGGAGTTTTCCTCGCTCATTAGGGACAAACTGATAAAGCTATAAATGTACAGTATATATTTTTAAATACTTTTCCTGATTTTTTTTTGTGCTGCTTTGCAACAACAACTGTTGTTAAAAGTGTTATACAAATAAATCAAATTTAATTAAGTATTAAGTACAACCGTGAAGAAAAGACCATTGGACAATATTTAATAATCCAGTAACAAGCCGTGGCATCTTGGGTGGAAGGAACATGCCACAGATTCTTGAGAAGGTTTAAGGTAATAAAGGTGATATGACCTTAAGTAAACAGGTAAAATCTGTAACGCTATAAGTTTATTATAAATAAATTTAATAATGGACTTTGCTGAGTCCTATTTTGCTTTAATGATCTATTGTGTTCCTGCTGAATTTGAGAAGGAATTGCAGCAAAGCATGTGCGCAGTTTTATTCAATTTCATGTTCCATGACATGGACACATTAACCTTCTTTAGTTAGTATCTATCTTATATCCTGCTTTTGTTAGGCCTACACAATGCTGTGTCAGACTACACATCACAGACTACACACCCACACTCACACAGCATTTAATGCCTCAATTTGCATAAAACTGCACAATAATCCACTCAGTCACCTTTCCTGTTGTTAGCTAGTTATTTGCCTAGCATTAGTCAGAGGTTACTAAGAGTAACATTGTTGTGGTGTGTAAATTAACAAAGGCAATGTCCATTACTGTGGTATACTCTGGGCTCATCCTAAAGTGCTGTAGCTTATCGCAGGTTTTGCTCATTGATGTGCTGGAAGTCCAGATGGTGCTCTAAAAACAATATGGGCTTTAACAATTGTATTCATTTTGAGATCAGGGTTAGCCTGTTAGGGAAAGATGGCACCTATCTTAAGCTTAGAACATGTCATAGTCTTAGAACATGCTTAGGTCATCAGTGAAAATCCAGAGCCCTTGCCAAGTTGAAGATAAACAGGCTAAACTGACTGCTAGCTGTACAGAGTCATCACTTACGCTCCACCATATTGAGACTGTTTCAGTTCCCTGAGATAAACAGAATGTAGGAACACTGGTTTAGTTTCAGTATTCTAAATTGTCATACAATTGCATTTCAGTTAAATATTCTCATAAAATTCAATTTTACTGAATGCACAGCCAACATTGATCAAGCTAGGACTGTTAAATATTAGATCAATTATATCTAAAATGCCAATTGGTAATAAACATATTACGGATCAGGAGTTTAATGTACTGTGCAGGAAAAAGGATTAAACCAAATGAGTGTTTGTTGCAATAAAATGAAACCAGATACAGTTACACACATCATCCTCATCTAACTGGCAAGAGAAGAGGGCCTAATGATTAAGATGTTTTATTCTGGTGGAAAACAAGAAGCAGGCATTGGCTTTATGGTGGACAAGCAGGCTTCCAGAAGTGTAAATGCCTTACAACCAATATCAGATTGTCTGTCAGTTCACAAAACTGACAGCACCATCAAGATGCATATATTCAGATGAAGGCAAGTATGAATATGACAATTATGACAACTATCTCCAACACACACACACAAGTTGACACAAGGCAGGAACATTCAAGCATGAGTGCAGGACTCTATATAGTACCAAACTCTTAAAAGCCTGAGTGGAAAAAGCAAGTCATCAAATGATAACATCAAGAATGGAGGTATAAAGGTTGTGAGATCATCTGATGAATGCCTACAGCAATGGAAATACTTTTTTTCAGGAACTGTGCAACCATGATCTTCCTCAGAGACAACCAGTGGAGCCACCCGTAAGAGTAGCGTTTCTTCTTCACAAATCTACTAAAGTAAAAGTTAAAAATATGGTGTAGTGAATCTACTCATAGAAGTGATTTTTTTTTTTTTTTTAAAGTTCATCTTTGAATCACAATGAGCTACAGTAGGATGGCAAATCTTTTCTTGCTCAGGTACTGTCACTCCTGTGTATACCAGCGCATTTGCGAATCATGGTTGTCTGTAAGCTCATGCATGCATCCATGTTGAAATTGAGACTGGTACTTTGGCTGTAAATCTGTACTTGTTTGCCTCCCTTTATCTATTTGGCAAATATCATGTGATTGTTATCAAGTGAATGTGAATTGGCAAAATCAAATCAGCATGAAAATAAAGAAAACAAAGACAATTGTGTGCACACCTCTACATAAGCTGGGGAAATTTGACTATAGTATCAGGAATCATCAGAGGAGTCAAAATATCATGATACTAATGTGCAACAAAAATAATAAAAACAAAATATCCTTCTATGATGCTTCTTAGCTACCCCAAGCTTAACTAAACAATTATGTTAAAGTTTGTAGTTACGGACGACTTGTAACCAGCTTCTGATTTCTTTCCTCTGTAATAAAGTAGTATACACAGCATGCAATATGTCTGACCATTCTCAAAGCCAAAGGCAACACAGTCATCAATGGATAATGCTATGTTACACCAAACCTTATAGTAAAAAAAAAAGTTGCTCCAGTCCTGAGGGGCCATGACTGGTTCCGGTTATAGTACACTATATTGCCACACTATTCTTATTCCATAGGGTTTAATATGATGTTGGCCCCGCCAACTATATAACAGCTATAACATCTTCAATTCTTCTGGGAAGGCTTTCCCCAAGGTTTAGGAGTGTGTTTAGGGGAATTTTTGAACATTCTTCCAGAAGGGCATTTGTGAGGTCAGACACTGATGTTGGATGAGAAGGCCTGGCTCACAGTCTCCATTCTAATTCATCCCAAAGTTGTTCTTTTAGGTTGAGGTCCGGACTCTGCTCTTCCACACCAAACTCGCTTATCCATGTCTTTATGGACCTTGATTTGTGCACTGACGTGAAGTCATGTTGGAAATGGTGTGGGGTTGTTTTTCAGAACAATTTCATGCTCTCAACTCTGTATGGATAGTTTGAGATTACCCCTTCCTGTTCCAACATGACTGCACACCAGTGTACAAAACAAGCTTCATAAAGACATGGATAAGCAAGTTTGGTGTGGAAGAACTTGAGAAGTAGACCGAAACAAAACCCTCTTTATAGCTCTAGGTTCTTTGAGTTTGATTTACATTTACATTTACATTTAGGCATTTGGCAGACGCTCTTATCCAGAGCGACTTACAAAAAGTGCTTTAAAGTTTACATCACTGGATACATACTTACACTGGGTTAACTAGGTTAATAACTAAGTGCCAAATGATAAATGATGCTTTGATAAAGCATAACAATAAAAACTTCAGTATTGGTGAGGGGTTGCCATGAAAACAGCTATTACTCAAGTAGGGTTTGATGACATCTTTGCAAACTTTGGGGATTTGAGCACTGAGGCATGTGCTCTGGCTAATATGATAAATAGACAAATGTTTGTGAATATCTGGCCATAATACCCATACCTTGGCCTTCCCCAAAGTGTTAACACAAAGTTGTACAATTTAATCCTTCTTTAATCCATTAATCATATATTATTGCATTAGAATCTACCTTCATTTTCATCACATGGGCGTGATGGGCTGGTGTGATGGCCATGTAGTGTATCTTCAGCCAACTGCTAAGGATGCTTGAATGTTATGTGGAGATGCATGAGCTTTGGCTGACAATTTCTGGCTTAAATTAGAGGAAAAAAATAGTACAAGAATTTTGTTTATGGACATCAAGCAAGGCTATTTAAATAGGCTCAGGTTTTATTTGCTCTGTGGAATACACCTCTGCACTGTGGGAAAGAGCCCAGAAAGAGACCTCCCTCTTATATTAGTGTGTCCAAAAGGTCTCCCTAATTGGGTTGTGTGTGAAGTAGGTTTCTTTCTAGCAATTATTTCAGCTTGGCGGCAGGCATACTCTGGAGATCTGCTTGCCGGCATGCCATGACTCTGGAGTGACACTAGTCTGTAGATGTAGAAGAGCTGGATGCTCAGCCCCTACTAACATTTCACTCTATAAGAGGCCTATTCTCTTTATTTATACAACTCCAGGACATCTTTGTTACAGCACCTGGATGTAGCCATTTGTCCAGGTCATTAATGCCACCCCTGGGTTTAAATGCTAATTACTTAAATTGCTGTTACTGTATTACTTAAAAAATTGGACAACTGCCATATTTCTTTGTCATTTAGAACCTGTGTACAAGAAGATTTTAGAAATTGTAAAGATTGTATCATGTCACTACATGAACCTTTAGGTCAAGCTTAGCATATGTCCTCTCCACAGCCTTTAGGGTTAAAGCTATTAAACATTCATATAATTTTAATGTAAAACCCTTTAATTACATATTCGTGATAATTCTTAGTCTTTTTTTCATAATTTCTCCAATATACAGGATGTGAACTGCCTAGCTTGCCTAGCCATTGTCAGAAATGTAAGGAGACAAGGCTGCAGGTACAGGCTTTTCTTTATTGAACATCACAAATAATATAAGATGATAGACAACATAACAGCACAATTAGACCTTATATGCATTGTCCAATCAAACATATAACACAGAAAGGATGAAAAAAATTATGATTATGGTACGTTATTATAATCTGTTGGTGCATGAGACTTGGGAGCAGTAGTGCAGGACCACCATGTTGCTTACCTGACAGCAATTTGTCATGTTCTCTCCTTCTCACCTCAATTTTAGGACAGTTCCTTAAAAACAGATGTATAGTTAGAATAAGTTAAAGTAAGTTAGAAGTAAAACTTTTTTTTTAAAAGAAAGACCCTGATTTATCCAAAGAACCCTCTTACCAAACCCCTTGAGAAGCAGGATTTTTAAACTTCACAAGCTGACAGATGTTGTTGAGGCTAAAAAGGTCAATGTTTCCTAGAATTTTGTGTTGTTTTAGCCAGCAGGCTGAGCATGTTCTCTCAGTGGTGAACGGGAGCCTGTGGCGTACGTCAACATGAAAAGCAGACATGGTATTCCAAATGCACCTCACTACTCTAGCCGTGTTTGTTCAGATGGACCAATGTGCTTTTCTTCCTGCACTCTCTGACTCTTGTTCTTCTGAAAAGCAGCTGCAGTCATATCACATCAAAACACACTACATCAGATCCTAATAAACATATATATTTGTTCATTCCTAGTCAGTGGCCAAGTCAGTGATCCTGTTGTAATTCCATTTATTCAATTACTTTCAGATGACAGAAACTATTAGTTTCCCATTTAAGTGTACACAGGTTTATTTGTAATTCCAAATAAATTAGTGGGAACTAAGGACCTTTGATTTCAAAGGACTTTGGACTGAATAAAAAATTAAAAAAAAACAATTTTAGTAAAACTTTTGCCCATATTTTAAAAGTTAATGTATACAGGTAAATGTACAACATACAGTATAGCCAAAGGTATGTAGACATCTAACAATTACACCCATATGGGGACCCAAATCTTTGCCACAAAGTTGGCAGAACACAATTGTCTAGAATCGGCTTGTATGCTGTCACATTAAAATAATGTTTTACTAGAACTAAAGAACCCCAAACTTGTTCCAGCATGATAACGCTCCTGTTAATAAATACATAGTGTGCCCACTTTTGGTATGAATTGGAACTTGTCTATCATCAGTGCCTAACCACACTAATGCCACAATCTTGCTCCAAAATTTAAAGGTAATCCTTCCCAGAAGTGTGGAGGGTATTATAACAGTAAGAGGAAAATAAATATATACACATATCCTCCATAACATTATGACCATGTGCGTGATATTGAGTAGTTCCCCCTTTTGCAATAAAAATTGTGATGCACTATGTATTCTGTCACCTTTCTATAAGAACCAGCATTAACCTAGACTTGATTTGAGCTATAGAAGTTCTTCTAATAGATCGGAATACACGGGCCAGTCTTCATTCCCCGTGTGCATCAGTGAGCCTTGGTCCCTATAAGTCTGCCACCAGTTCACCGGTTTAGCTTCCTTGGATTACTTTTGGTAGGTCTTGACCACTATAGACCAGGAACATCCTACAAGAGCTGCGGTGTTGGAGTTGTTCTGACCCAGTCCTCTAGTCATCACAATCTGGCCCTTGTCTAAGTGGCTCACATCATTATGCTTGACAATTTTTCTCTGCTTTTAACACAACAACTTCAGTGGAAAAGTTTTACTTGCTGACTAATTTATCCCACCCTCTTCCAGGTGCCACTATAATGAGATATTGAAATGTAGCTACTGTGACAAGGGCCAAATTGTGATGGCTAGACACCTGAGACAGAGCAACTCTAAAACTTGTGGAATGTCGTGGTCATGACTTGTGGTTTGCAGCGTTCAGGACCTACCAAAAGGGATCCAATGAAGGACAGGGTCATGGGTCGCTAAGGCTCACTGATACACATGGAGAGCAAAGGCTGGCCCGTGTTGTCTGGAGCTCAAACTGCTGGTTCTTATAGAAAAGTGTCAGAACACACAGTGCATTACTGTTTTGGTGGCAAAAGGGAAGTGGGTACTACTCAATATTTGGCGGGTGGTCATGATGTTATGGCTGATCAGTGTAATGAGAAGTTCATCAGGCACTTACTGAATGTGTATTCTGCATGTACAATTTGTTAAGTGTCCACATACTTTTGGTTATATTGAGTTTTTCAGTTAAGACATTTGCATAAATAGTTATTTAAGCAAATTCCTAAATTATCTGGCATTATCAGATCACTTTTTAATAAAAAAAAAAAAAACTATTTATGACATTTAATTAAATAAATAAGTACCAGGAGTTCAAAAGTAATCAAATTTGCATAAAGCCATTCCACATGGTTTTGGGACAGAATTTGTGTGTGTTTCTTATGATTCCACCCCTGATGCCTAGTAGATTGACTGGTCACGCATCCAGAGTGGATTGGCTCTGAATGAACTACACTGACAATAAAGTAATCACTAAGACAAATAAATGAATGACTGAGATCAGCAGTGGCACAGAGAGTAGTGAGAGTAACTGTCTGTGCAGAGTTTCTCTTTCTGTGCTCACATAGGTTTCCATCTCCAAAAAAACATGATAGTAGGTAGACTTGATTGGGTAACTTGCCTCTATATGTGTGCATGAATGAGAGTGTGTGGGTGTGTGTGTGCGTGCTGGATTGATCTGCGATGAACTGACGTCTGATTCATGATTCAACATGAAAAGGAAAATGGTTACTGAAACTGTGTGAGTGATAAACAAAGCTCTAGCTCCCTCCGCTGGTTAATATGACTGTGTTGAAATGCGTGAGAAAGAGAGCTTTTAGAAGGTGGAACACAAATACAATGGGAGGCATTAAGTTCTGTTTAACAATACCACAAAGAGGCATCTTATTATCAATCAGCTGATGATTAAAGGTAATTAAAGATGGTATAGCAGAATAATCTCAGTTTTAAAACTGCTTCTAATAACGTGATATCGTAGTTATATACAGTAAGCACTTCATGCTCAATATTCCAATTTATTAACATCTACAGCATTTGGCAGACACCCTTATCCAGAGCAATTTACATTTGAATCTCATTAGATATCTGAACAGTTGAGGGTTAAGGGCCTTGCTCAAGGGCCCAACAGCAGCAACATGGTGGTGGTGGGGTTTGAACCTGGGACCTTCCAATCAGCAGCCCTATTTGTGGAAATAGCAATCTTAGTCGGTTAAAGTAGAACTCCACTCCACCGGCTAACTCTTTTTTAGCATCATGAGCGGCATGTAGAGATGTCAAAATGCTCTATGTTAATGGGTTTCTGATTGGAAGGTCGGGGATTCAAGCCCCATCACTGACAAGTTGCCACTTTTCAACCCTTGAGCAAGGCCCTTAACCCTATCTGCTCCAGGGGCTGTATCCTGGCTGACCCTGCGCCCTGACCCAAGTTTCCTAAAAGGGACACTGAACACTGAATAATTTAAAAAATGTGTAATTCAAGATGTTTATTAAACATTTACTGTAGCCTTTCTTGTCCTGTGTACTGCAAATTTTTGTTGTTCTTCTTTTTTGTTGTTTAATGGCGGCTGGGAGCTGATTTTCCAGTCCAGCCTTCCTTTAAACGCCTAAGGCTTCCTTCCCCGATCTTGTCTTGACTTGTTCTGTGTCTTGAACTCTTTGTCTGCTTTATCCTGTACTTCCACTCTCTTTCTTCTCGACACATTTCTCTTTACGTACCACTCAGCATCTAGCTGGAGGTCTGTAGGCTTCATTGCTGACACCCATAGATCTCACTCTCCTCAGCTTCCCTGACCTTTAAAGCCAACTTTCCAGTCCAGTCTTCCTCATAAACAACACTAAGTGCTTCTTTCACTGATCAGTCATTCCCTATTCTAAAGGACTCTTAACATTGGCTTCTACTCTCCCTAGTTCTTGGAGCTGCACCACCATAAATCTAACCTCTCCTGCATATATTTCCTGCATGAGAGCAATACATGCTGTACAGTTTCACTTTCATACCATTCCTCACAGAGTCATGTTGGGTGTTTAAGGTTGCTGTCTCCAGTCCTTAGTCTACCAATGAATACTTCTTAATACTTCTTCTTAATACTTCTGCTAATACTTTTTTCCCCAATTGTTTCCTGAAAATGACTCTTTGGTTCATTATCCCACTTCTGTTGCCATTGTTGTTGCCTTTCACACCCTCTGACTTTGATATATTGATATTGACTTCAACATCCACTTTTTTGGTTGCTCTCTCACAATGAGCATTTTAGTATTAACATAATATAAGCATTATATGTATCACAGTGTTTTTTTTTTTTTTTAAATAGGGCTCAGAATTGTGCAGTATACAGTGACATCCTTTTTTGTCAGCAAAAAACTGTGCAATATGATGAACTGAATTTTCAGCTATACAAATATAACTGAGAGGGGAAAAAAGAGTTGCATTGGCAAAGGAATATCACAGATCAAGTTCAAGTTCAAGTAGGCTTTATAGTCACTTCAACCATATACGGTACAGTTAGTACACAGTGAAACGAAACAACGTTCCTCCAGGACCAAGGTGCTACATGCAACATAAATTTACAACAT
>JAQMYL010000010.1:16637981-16648669 GCA_030014365.1 Clarias pachynema | reverse complement strand
ACAAAAGCATCGGTTCACAGGTGATTAAGGATATTAGCTAAAAGCCTTCCAGCCATTTGGCTTTTCTACCTATAAAACTGTTAATCTTCTTCTAATTTCCTGTTTTAGGTGAGCAGTACGAGTTGCACACTGGAACCACCACGACTCCCAGTGTGATCGTTCATGTTTGTGAAGACGACAGCTCAGGTGGTGAAGATGAACCAGAGGGAGGATCACGAGCGCGGCCCAAAATCATTCAGACTCGGCGCCCAGATTATTCTCCCTCTGTCAAGAAGTGAATTTACTGACCGTTCTGGCAAACTAGTAATCAAACTGGTAACCCAGACTTACCTTTCACATCAGCACAGAGGCAGCAAATACTGAAATGGAAAATCCCATCTTTAGTATCGCATATAATTCTGATGTTAATTCAAGTAGAACAGGATATTTAGAAGTGCATTTCATTTTATTAGAATTAACATAAGGCACTTCTCCTTGGCGTTACATGCATTACTGAGAAAGTGGCAATTTGAGGGCACTAGCCTGTGTGTTTTTCTTTTCTTTCTTTCTTTTTTTTTTTTTTTAATACCTTTGTATGTTTGTGTAAAAGTCCACTTTGCACTGTTGAGGGCCACTGATGTCGACCAGATCCTCGTCATTATGTCGTAGCGTGGTGTCTCTGTCTATGTTGGTTCTAGTATTGTGCAAAATTGTAATTAATGTTGCTGCAGTTTTCAAAAATTCTTATGCACTTCGGGCCGTATTCAGAGTTAAGTGTGTGTAGGGATGAGTTACTCCTGAAATTACAGCTAATAATGACCTGATAATGTCGATAGGTTTGTCTGCCACACGTTCCCAACAAAAACAGCAATCTTTTTTAAAAGATTTTTTTATAGGAGTATCGCGCGTCGCTGTAATGCAGGGGGTCCAAACAAGATCAAATCAAAATACCTCAAGGGCTGGTCACAAAAATAATTAATTATGTAAAGTACTAAATATTTATCATGTATATGAAGATGTGTATGAAAATATGGAGAGTGCCAGGAAAAAGTATTTTACCCCTTTTATCACACTTTAGTGATTTAGATGAAACTAATTGTAATATTGCACAAAGAAAGCCTGAGTAAATACTAAATGCAAATTTTAAATGATTTTCATTTATTAAGGAAATGTGAAAAAGTAATTGCCCCTAAACTGAGCAATCGGTGTTTAGTTCATTTTAATCTTTGCTGTGTAAGTTTTTATAAACTGCTATTTTATTCTGCTTTTTTGCAAATGTCAACAAAAGAAATGAGAAATGTAATGCGCTTTGTCTCTTTTATCAAAAAGTGGCCACTTTATTTCTCTCCCAGAGCATCAGCTGCCCCTTCAGTCACTTTCTATCCTCCTTCTTTCTGGCTTAAACAAAAGCACACACCTTTAAATGTGGTAACTCCAGACAGAACCGTCCCAAGAGCTCCACACAAATTAAAATCAAATTGATTTGTTAATGAAAGTCAACCTGAGTCATCTCTGAATGCGGCCCTTGAAAAAGATCGCCTTATTACTGTACGTGCTACACTTTTGACATCCCTTGAGTGTTGTTTCATCTGTTACATAAAATGATCTGATGTGATCTGTTGTGTTCTGTTGTCTGTGGAGATTAGTCTACGCCACTGTCAGAGGATAAAGAAAGTAAAAACTTTAATATGCATCCTGTGATCTGTAGCATCTCAGTACTCCGGTCAGTATTTGGTGTTTTTGAATGTAGCCCTTTTTCATTCAATAAGCTTCAGGATTATATCTTCAAATAACTTCTCATTTGTGGACAACATCCGTTGTCTAGTATTCATCTTTTGAGCTCAAAACCAAAATGTCTTCAATGTATAGCAAAATAAATGAATCAAAATAAAAATTGGCTTTGCCATTCCAGTCTTTCCAGAGGAACTCAGGTGTGTGTTGAATGAATGTTCAGTAAAATCATTAGTCTTGTAATTCACTAGAGATTTTTTAAAATTTAAATCTAATTTTTTTAAGATTTAGGTGTGCACTTGTGGCTCACCTTTGACCTAAGGCCAGCCCACCTGGCCTCATTCCACAAAAATGGAAAAAACAAAATTACAATTTAAAATAAAATTACTGAATAATTTCACTGGTCAATGCTGGCCCTGGCCAGACACCAGAAGAACTACTGCATTACACCCGGCCGTGCACAGGGCCGAACAGGGAAAGACTTCAAGACCCGGTCCTCAAATCCCCCAGATCTCCATCCGATTGAGCACCCATGTGGTGTTCTGGACAAACGAGCCCAGCACTCAAAGGATCCCCAGCACACCCTCATAGGGCTCGTGAAATCATGTCCATATTTAAATACCATTAAAAAATACAGCTAATGCTACTATGAATTTTTTTTAAATGGATGCTGTTGTATTGGCTGAACTTAGCAAAAATGTCATGTTACTATGTAGTTATATTAACTGCAACACAGTACATTTGAGACAATGATATGAAGAATTTAAATGCAAAGTTTTATTTGAGCAGCCAAGTTAAGGAGCGGCAGCTAACGGTCTTTATGGCTTTGTATTATATTACAGGAGATATAACCCTTTCTAATGTTATCTATTTACATGAATACCGCACACCGGCAGGACACTCATAGAAACAAAGTGTGTAAATGGTCTAAAGGTATCCATTTTATTTAGTTACATTTCATCTTTATAAACAGGCTTTACAGTGCAATAAATAATAGTATAGTATAAAAATGTAGCACAAAATATTGATTAGCTCCGGGTAAACAAAGGAAGCAGCTCTGCACGTGGCCTTTTTTCAGCACTTTCTCCACGGAGAGCGGGTGTGTTTGTACATCACTGTGGAAACAAAGAAAAGTCCGAGTGAAATACACTGGCTATAAGTACTATAACATTGAAAAACACTAAGGCTAAATAGACTATGCGAACACTTTCTCACATAAAATATTCACAGTTATATCATTAGAGCGACTCTAGGGTCAGTGTGTGAGCTGTGTTCCCTTTAGCCCTGTTAGATTTTGACAGCTGGTCACCTTTTGGCCTGCGCTGTACCAGTACCCCCAACCCGGCCACACACTGTTAAATCAGGAAAGGTTTTGTCCATAAGAGTTTCAGTAAGAATGGCTGTAGACTACCTGCAGCAATTTCATCAGGAAATGGGTCAGATCCCAATCTGCCATTGAGGGGGTCAACCATCATTAGTGATTGTAATTATTTACATTGTGAACAGGATATACCAGTGAGGTTACTTCATTCACTCATTCATCCATCATGTGTGTGTGCCTGTGATTTACTGGCACCCCATCCTGGGTGTACCCTGCCTTGTGCCCCAAGACTCCTGGGATAGATTCCAGGCTCCCCGCGCCCCTGTATACAGGATAAAGCCGTGTAGACGATGAGTGAGTGAGTGAGTAAAGATTCAAGATCCCATTTACAGACATATTCAAACCAGTCACTTACTCCTTGGTTAAAGCATGTTTGGCAGCAATGACAGGCTGCTTGTGAATGATGCTACAACTTGGCACGCTTTACTTTTGGAAATTTCCACATGTGCTGTGGTGCACAAATCTATTTGGCTACAGCACTTATCATTCTCGGTTGAAGCTTTCTTTTTGATCATGTAGTTTTTAGGAAACTACCTTCATTTCGCATTTAGACTGAAGTGTTCTTTGGTGCTGTTTAGTTGCAGCATGCACATCCCATGTGGTTCTTCCCTCATTCTTCACAACACATTTTTGGACAGATGCTGCATGTAGCCCAATGCATGTTGGTTTAACCCAGCTGATGTTTCGTTCAGGTTTTTGCCAGTCATTATAAAACTTTTTTGAGTTCTAGTACTTCCACAATCCTGTTCCTCTGACTTGACTCCTGTTATATATAGTTTTATATACAGTAGTTAAAAAAATACACTTATTAATAAAGCTGACATGGTTAACCACTAAAGAGAATAATGATTACAAACATACAATGAACATAACAGTCAGCTTCCTGCCAGCACACTGCAGTGGTCCAACATTGTGTTTATTGTCATGGGCAACCAGTTCTGGTGAGCTTGTGTGATAAAAGGTGCAATACAGATTTATATAATCTGACACAAAAACCAGGACATTTCGTGCCCTGGGAAACATGGTTTCCAGGACAGGCAGCACACAATAGGGATTGTCCTGTGAAAAACCAGGACAGGTGGGAGCACAAGTGAACGCTGTCAGCCAAATGAGGACAAGCGATTGTGTAGTGAGCACTTCATTTTAAGCAAGGATTAAAAAGAATTACTGTGATGAAGATAATTGCCAAATCTTATGGCTTTAACTTGAATCATAAAATGTTCCATGAGATATCAATTATCCTAAATAACTCCACAAGTGGTGATAGTAGACTGTACTAGCTCTGAGATGTTTCACTCGCCGTCACAGATGTACTACAAGTGTTCATTACACTAGATGACGGTTGCCAGCAGGGTGAAAGTAGGTCTGTACGGTCGGCAGTACTGAGGAGAGAGTAGCTGCCTGCCAAAACCCACATTCAAACTCAGTCATGGAAGCACTTTCAGCAAACACATCTGATAACGTCATGTCATCTTAAACAACACTGTGTTTCCTTAGTAATTGCTTACAAGTCATTCCGAATTACCTCTGAACCACCCATGCTGTTCTGTCGCCACTAACACAAGCTACGAAGCTAACTAGCTTCTAACACAAGGCTGAATCCTAAGTCCCTCTCTAACCCCTGATCAAGGGCACTACTTGACTTGTGGAACATGTATAAGTGGATTCTACACCCTACATAACGCACCAGCTTTCCATTTAATGCTATTTGGGATTCAACCCTGAAACCTCAGAAGTTAGCTGATATTCTAGAGTGGAATAAGAGGAAATATAAAGAGACACTGAACTGTCGAACACCTCCATGGGTTTATTCTCCTTACCTTTTGGCTACACCAGTACCAGTAAGAACTTAAAACTAATTTCTTCCCTGCTAATTACACTAACTGTAGGTAGTTCTGCCAGGCATGGAAGGATACGTTAATAAATGGTATTTGTGGAACTATTGTGTTAAAGCAATATCACACTCAAGGTCACACTGTTCTGCTGGATATCAGCACATCTGTTATATCTTCAGTACTTTGGCTGTGTCCTCGTTCCTACGGCCGCATCACAGCCGCGCTGATATCCATGAAGAATGATGTGTCAACCTGATATGTGCACAGATCTGTGTTCACAGCTTTTAATGTTACACAGACACACTGCTTACTCTGTTTATTCTGCTCTCTCGAGCGCTCCAAGCTGTTCAGTCATCCTTCTTGTTGTCAATAAGTTCCTGTGTTTCCTGTGCAAGTTTTCTCTTTGCCTCTAACTGCTGTTTCAGTGCGGCTTCTGCTTTCTTCTGCTGATACAGTTTGGCTCCAGCGAACGCAAGACACAAGAGAAGAGTCTTGGCTGCCAGTATGTAGAACAGCAGGGGAACATTTTCCAAAGCCTAAAACAGAAGAGTTTTAAAAAATGATGAGAAATAATAAACAGACAGGTGTGTACAGTACACTGCGCCAATGAGACAATCATTCTCACAAATGCACTGAGGGTCAGCAGTAACCGAAAATGTATAATAAATCTGAATTGGATACATGTACAAGGGTGAGTCAAAAATGATCTGCACTCCGGTTATACTAAAACTACTGGTGGCTGCACAACTCATGGAAGAGCATAAACAGAAGTGTTTGGATATCTGCAAACAAAATTTGCCTCTATTGGATACTCTGAGGAAGATGAAAGTTTCTTATAAAGAAGATGACAGGACGAGACAGGGCTTCATCACTACAAGCATTAGAGTAAACAGCAATGGAACGGAAACATCCTCAATCACCGACCAAGAAAAAGTTCAAAAGTCAACCATCAGCTTGAAAATTGATGCTTACAGATTTCTGGGATTCTCAAGGGCCAGTGTTGGAACATTATGGGGAAAAAGGTTCAATAATCGACAGTGCTTGTTACAGTGAGACACTTATTTGAGAGCTGAAGCCTAAACTTTGGATTAAACGTAGAGGACTGATATCCAAGGCCGCTGTGATCTTTCATGACGATGCACGTCTGCGCACTTCTGCCCACACTGTTGGTGTTAAAGCGTCCTCCTTATAGTCCTGATCTCGCTCCATCTGACTTTCACCTGTTTGGTTCCCTGAAAGCAGAACTATGAGGACGAAGATTCGCTACTGATGAAGAGGTGAAGACAGCAGTGCGTTCGTGGCTATTTATAATGAGGGAATAGGAAAGCTTTTTGACAGACGTACAAAGAAAAATTATGTATTTGTCTTTTCTAAAAGTTATTTTAAATTACTTCTACAGACAAAGTGTGGATACATTTTTTGACTCATTCTCATAAAGACACCTAATATTACTACACTATGTAAACCACCAAATAACCAGGAATACTGAGAACAATCTAGAAACGTCCACAACAGCTGAGGGCTTTCTGGAGGGGGTGGCGAGAGGGGGAGGGGGTGGGGTGGGGTGGGGTGGGGGTGGATCTAAAGATGGCAGAGCAGCTGTTTTACTGCTGCTACTTTGTTACACCTCTGTGAACACACCTTAAGTAGACATGATAAGCCACAGACATGTGTATAGTACAGGACCAGGACCAGGCCTCCTCAGCTTACAAGCAAAACAAGATATTCACCACATGTTTATGTTTTATATATTACAGCTTCACACGACTATATGATGCTGAATAAAGGTCAGGAATAAACATAGGCTCAGTGTTAAACTTACACTTTGTCTAACACACTACTCAAAGTCTTCCCGTATGACGTCATACCTGTCTCTCATCCATGAGTGAGTAAATACAGACTAGTTCTCTCGACATTAATAAATTAAAGACTTTTATCCTCACCCTCCAGTTGATCATGTTCCTGTCTTGCTTTCAGGTCTTCAGAAAATCTCCAACATACACACACACAGAGCTCTCACTCACTCATCTCTTACTTATAGCGCACTCAGTCCGCACTCTGTAAACCGACGCCACCGGTTGTCCCGCCCCGAACATTACCGTCCAATAGGAACACGACCTGCCTCAGGCGCGTGAACCAATCAGGACAGACCCCGCCTTACTTTACGCTATTTCACCCATTCATGGGCTGTGTTCTAAATACTACCCTACTTCCTGTTCCTTATACAAACGCCGAGGAAAAAAAAGGCTGTGTTCCAATCCACAGTGTACTTTAAGTGTGTGCTCCCTTCTTCTCTGGACAAAATTCCACCGTTCAAAACACAAAGACGTCATTTCCCGGAAAACAATAAGACACAATCCAAACAACATAGCCAGTTAGAATAAAAGGACCAGTTGATTAAAAAAAAAAAACGCTAGAAAAGAAGAAGAAGAAATAGAAACCCTAAAAACTAGCTATTTATTCCATATGACTCACATAAATGTAAAACTTGAAGAGAAACTTTAAATAAAGTATATGACCAAGATGTTTAGAATATTTATATAATAATTTAACTGAGACTTCACTCATCTTGTTAATTAAAATATATTTATACTGTAAAGTTCAGACCCCCCCCCCCAGTGAATATGCAGTGTCATAGAGTTGTTGAAATACTGTAGTGCTCTGACTCTTTTATTGTTACCTTCTCAACAGTGTAACCACACCTAAGGAAATGGGATCAATACATTGGAGAATTCCTTTACAGATACAGGGATGGAATAAATACATTGCTGTAATTAAATAATTAAGTAATTGATTACTATAATTAAGTAATTGACCAACTAAGATGATGTTATTGTTAAATAATTATTTTTAAAAAGATAGATTTGTTTTTGTAAGTGATGATCCTGTCGCAAAATTAAAATCAAACTTTTAATAATCGCCTGTAAATAGCCATAAGAAGTGCTGGAAAAGCACAGAGTGTAAGCTTGGCCGCGATCACTTGACTGCTGGTTAATTAGAAGATCAGGTCGATCTGGTCGAAGCTCTTTAACTTTTTTTCTTTCTTTGTTCGATCGCCTTGCGAAGGGGTACCTTAGCAAATAAATTACAGAATTTTCTCTCATATTCAATCATTATTCAATACATTAACTAACAATCTGCTGACCGTTAATAAGACTCGTTGAGAATGGTCCAATCACATGAGCCCAAATATTTAAAAACAATATTGATTCTCTTAGAAAAGTGGGAGGATTCGGGGTGCACAGAGCTCCGCCCCCAAGGATGAATTGAAAAAATCCAGTTAGAGCTCAGCCTCAAATCACATGCTTTTCAAAAATTTATGTGCCTACATAGACACTCACTTGTCCGGCGCTCGGCGTACACAAACACAAATGATTGTTAGTAATACAGTTTTTTTTTATTGAAAATAAATTATATTAAGAAATACAGTGAAATATCGTGGCTAAATGACTTTATTTCATTATTAAAAATAAATAATTATTATGTTAATAATTACATGTTAAAGTAGCATTCTTCTCCACCTAACTTTAAGGGGGGCGGCGCCCCAGCGCCCCAGCGCCCTTATTGACTGGCCGCCACTGTTGATGATTTTGAAATTTGTAAAACTCGTAAAAATTATTAATTTACAAGATGTACAGATAAATTATTATTGTGCATTTTTACAGACTAAAGCCCTATTTGGATGAGACTAGTTTTCCAAACGACGTTTGAGGTTTTTCAGACGACGTCTGTCATTTCATGTATGCATTCGGACGGGACTAACATCTCCGTGTTTATTACGGAGGTAGGAGTGTCTGTGTCTTACATGTGGGCGTTGCACAAGACATCTATATCCATTAATGGTGCGCAAACGTGAATACCGGCGCGCTAGAGATTAGTACCTTAGTTCACGTTGACCAAAATACAAAAGAAAACGTGTTTTGGAAAAAACATTTTCGGCAGTCACAGACATTCGCATTCGGATGGGATTAGATTTCTCAAAGGACCGCCGAGTTTGCTGAAAAACAGTCGGTAATTTGGTCTGAAATTTTTACAGAGGTTCTGTGAGAGAAAGACAGACATGGCAAATTCGGATGGGATTAAAATCACAAAGTACGTCTGTGAAACAGAAATTTCTCTAACAACCCCCTGTAAAACTAGTCCGTCCGAATAGGTCTTAATAGATATAATAGTAAGAATTTATTGATGAAATTATTTTTTCATTTAATTAAAATATTGAAAATTGTTATTGTCGTTATTTATAATAATAATAATAATAATAATAATAACCTTTTTTTTTTTCCATTCCATTTTTTTGCATACCCACTTCCGGAGAAGTGATGACGCATTGTTCACTTGCCCCCTAAACCCTTCCCTGAGGTTTGGAATCACACCTAACATGTCGGTACACCATGTGCAGTGCGTGTCTAGCAGTAACATTTCTCTCCACGGCTGCTGTTTTTTGGCGCCTCTCCGCGGTGTAACGAAACCTGACGCTGTTAAAACGAGACTCGTGACGTTTGCTCGTGCTCTATATTCGATCGAGAAAGTGCTCGAGAGATGTCGCTCCTCAGGTTACATTTCGAGCACGTTCTCGATCGAATACAGCGCGTGCGCAAACGTCACGCAAGCTCTTCTCTAAAAAAAGTTCACTAACAGTTGACGTCATTAGATAAACCTGAAAATATAAGATTGTATAATAATAAATTATTATTTTCTGGCTGGTAATCACAGGAAGTTTAAAGAGAACGAAAAAAACAATCTATAGCTTTCTCATCCAGTATGCATATTAAGTAATATCCAAACCTTCTTTATATCGTTATTAAAATATGCACCAGAGACTTCCTCTCTGAAATAAAATCTGAAATAATCTACATTTTAAAAATGTGTGTATGCTTTGATCTACAATATTAATATAGTATGGTAATGGTAGCTTAGTGGTTAGTCGCCTCAACCTCCAGAGCTGGGTTCAGTTCCTGCCTCGTGCTCGTGTGGGTTTTCTCCGGGTGATGTACTTTGGTTTCCTCCCACAGTCCAAGGGCATGTAGATTAGGGTAATGGGTGTTCCCAAATTGCTTGTAGTGTGTGAATGAGCATAATAACAGAATGACATAATAAAGGAGCAAGTGTGTGTCTCCTAGGATTGGCTCCAGGACCGCTCTATACAGGGGCCATATATACAGGATAAAGCAGTATAGAAGATGAGATAATAAATAATAATAATAATAAACATTTCCAAACCTTTCCAAAAGGCATACTGTCAAAAAAGTGGCTGTATTCAACAACAAAGACATCTGAACTTGAGAACTCTGTTAAACAATTAACACTGAAAACTGTAATAAACAGAAATGAAAGAATGACTACTAGAGGTACAGACTAGAAATTTTTTTTGTAGATTTTCAACCTAAACTTGTATGTTCTTTTGTTTTTGTTCTTCTGATTATCATACAATCATATAGCAAGTGCTTTCATGCTGAGAGTGCATCTGTGACTGGTTTTGTATGTGGGTTTTGGCACTGGCATCTGGAAAGTTACGTCTGTTTTACCCACCAGAAGTGGGCAGGGCCACGCTGGACTGACATTGTTAGGTCAAGTACAAAGGGTCTATAGTACCCAAACATGTTGAACCTGAAAATGCTACAATCATCAGGATTTTTTCATCAGTATTTAGTCAGCCACCAACTGTTCAAGTTCTCCCACTTAAAAACATGAGAGAGGCCAGTAATTTTCATCATAGGTATACCTCAACTATGAGAGACAAAATAAGAAAAAAAACTCTAGAA
>JAQMYL010000010.1:16605277-16626974 GCA_030014365.1 Clarias pachynema | reverse complement strand
TAAAATATATATATATTTATATATATATAAAATGACTTTGTGTCTTGTAATTTGTCATATCTGTGAGTTTTTCCATCAGAAATGAAAAGCTAATATTTCTTTATCTATTTGTTTTCTAAAGTCTGACAAACATTTTATTTAATGAAATTGATTGGTTTATTAATGCATGAAAAATAATTGTTTTATTTAATTTATATTAAATAGGTTAACAAATGGTGTCTTCTTTTCGTCCTTCTATAATTCTTTATTACTTGTTATTTATACTTTTTTCAATTTTTTCAATCATTTATGTACCCTATACTGTATATCTCTATGCTGTCAATACTGTCTATGTAAGTAAATGATACAAAAAATATAGAAGAATAGGATTTGGGAGAGAAAGAAAAGAAGTCCGATCTCTCATCCCTCTCGTCTCCTGCTGACTTGGACAGTCTTGTTCATTGGTTGTCGAGGTTACACTGCTAGCAGCCCTCAGAACAATCAAATAACTTTTAAAGCCATAATATCAACAGCTTGGGTTTATTGGTTACTAAATATACTTCGTCACCAGAGAGACTCTAACATAGAGAATTTCAGGCTGGAGCTTAAGCAAATAGTCAGATAATGTGAAAGGGCTGAAAAGAAAGAAAAGCACTTCCACTGAAAAACAAAACTACATTTGTACCCAAGCCCTTTCTGTCATTTTAAATTTCTTTAATATTCCACAATAATAACCAAGAACATAAGGTACAAAAATAAATTTCTTTTTATTATTTAGACCTTTTTTTGCGTGCTTGTAAAATTTTATTTGTCATACAGCATTCACTTGCAGGTGTTGTGGTTAACAGGCTTTCGTGTAGTGGCGCTACACACGTCATGTGAGGTCACTGAGGTTAGTCATGTTAATTATGTTGTTGAAGTATCAATTATCAGATTTGCTTGCTGATGAGCATGAGGTCATGATGGGATGTGATCTTGAATTGTGAGAAGTTCTTAATTCTGAGAGCAGTATTTCCAGAAGCAAACTGTAAAAAAAAAAAAGAAATCAACAAAAGCAGTTAATAATATTATAGCATAAAATTCTAAGAATACAATTTGTATCAAGTAGTTTTTTTTTTTTTTACTTTAACAGAAAATGAATCATATATTTGCGGTGCTTTTAATTAGGTTTTGCTGTTAAATTTCAGCTCACCTCTCTTGTTAGTTTTCTTGGGAGTTGATGGCAAAGACTTTTTAAATGCCTTTCCGCTCAGAAGTTTGGGATCCATTTGGTCAGTGCTAGACCTTGGTGAAGCACCTTTACTGACCACATTTGATGCTGTAGTTGATTTCATGTTCCCATCAGTGATCTATAATCATGGCCAAAGATGGCAAAAAGATTAGCAATACTGGGGGCAAAATGCAGATTATTTACCACTGAATACACCCATTTCTTGGGTTAGTTATAAGCCTACCATTTTGTTCTTTTTTCCTGGACTGCGACTGTTGCTATTACCTTGAAAGACATAAAAACAAGACATATACTCTTTTACACATTGTGAGTACCAATGAATCTGGTTAACCCCCTAAACTTCTGGTTTACTTCTCACTTCCTTATTTTTAAGTATACTGACATTGAAAATACAAAGAAATAAATGGGACAGACATGTACTTGTGATAATAAAGAATATAAATGTAATGCACTATTAAAAAAACAAGCATATTATATTCTACCTTTTGTTAGCACCACAATAAAATGTAAATACTGTACACCAAAAAAAAGTTTTTCTTTAATACAGAATATTTCTAACAAATATTTTTCTTTAATTAGCTTTTAGAGTAGGGCTTCAAGTATTTTTCCTGAGAAGTTTCTCAAGAATTTAAGGAGTTGCATTACTATCAATCATAAAATCCAACTTCAATGTTAAATTCTTATCAATTTCTTGTTATTATAGGGTTTATCATAGCATGAGTAAATATTATTCACAACTGTAATAGTTTTCACCAGAAAATGAGTAACTATAGTAAAAATGTTTACCTCTTGTTATGATGGTGACACGGCTGTTCAGTGTACTGTTCAGTGATCTATGAAGCTTCTCAAGAGCACTCAGCATATGCAGAATCTTCTCTCGTCTGTCTGGTGTGCTGTTGACTGTTGCACCTTTGGTCTCAAACAAAGTTTTGCGTTGTTTATTTGAATTAACAGTCACCAGAATTTGCTTGACTGGTTTGTGAACACTGCTCTCTTCCATTGGTGTATGCTCCTCTCTATCTGGGTTGTCCATCACAGAGCCTTGCTTCAGCTGAACATCCAGCCTCTTGACTGCTGATAATATGTTTTCTAGTCTATCAGAATCAACTGGAAGTGAAGGGACCATCATTGTTTGGCTTTGAGTGTCTGCTGCAGCCAATAATTTGTCCAGATAATGTGGACTGCTTGTGGCTTTGTCTAAGCTACCTGAAGATCTTAGAGATGTTGTCATTTCCTGTCCATCAAAATACTTAGTCGTATCATGAATGTCTGGGCCACTCTTCCAAGGACCTGTTTTTTGGTCACCTTTGGATTAAAATGAAATATTAAACATGTGAGTGCTTGTAATCTCATTACACATTAATGGAAAGCTGAAGCATGCTAAAGTGAACAGGAAATGCTTATGTCTTTTCTCTTCTATACCAGGAGACAGATGTAACTAACCTGTATCATAAACCACATCTACATTTACATTTACATTTAAGCGGACGCTCTTATCCAGAGTGCTTGGGGGTTTTCACCATTGGATAAATCCTTACACTGGTTACTAGGTTACTAACTTTGGGGGTGATAAATACATTTATTCTAAAAAATAAAAAAAATAATTTAAAAAACATATTACAACATCACACAAACATTATGTGTATCCTATTAGCATGAAAATTGTCATCATGGTGCCAAATTGACCTTTTTTTTTTTGTTGCTATGTCCACTTTTGCAGTTAAAGGAATAAAAAACGTTAGAGTAAACAAGAACTGATAAAAATTTTTTTTTTTAAGGTCTAAATATTGAAGTCATATTTTTAAATTGATTTTCTCATTTAAGTAATTTTAATATCACTTTATTAATGATTTACAAAAGTGCTTTGAAGTTTCTGTCATTGGATAGATCCTTACACTGGTTACTAGGTAACTAACTAAGTACCCTCATGCAAACACTGTTGTGAAGGGTTTTGGAGGTCTTATCGCTCGCATCAAAAAAATGTAAACCATCTTTCAGGAATGTCAGGGTGTTGCGATATTCAAGCTTGTCAGATCATCATATTCAAGCTTGTGATCAAGGCTAAACATTATACAGATAACAGGACAACATTATATATTGAGCAATTTTAGAACATTAACAAATATGAAAAATTATGTTCTGTCCTAAATGAAAGAACATCAATTCTTCAAGCACATAATTTTCCATTCTTTTATGTTCTTTATTAATAATGTAGAAATAATACACTATTATAGTTTATTCTATTATGTAATATATCACAATAATTAATCAAATTGTGCTAACAATTTACTTTGCACACCTTCAATCAAAACATTGTTATCACTGAGAAAGGGATCGGTGACTGATTAAATTCATTTAGTTATGTACAACATTAGTTATTACATCAGTTATTATAAAAGTAAAATATTTAACTATAAACAGATACTTTACCTTTTACTGATGTCTGCTGAAGGTCTGGAATTTCTGAGGTTATTGGTGCAGCGTCCATAGCTGGAGCTAAAATCAACAGTGCAACTACTGATAATTTCAGCACGTATTCGTTCTGCATCTTGGCTTTATCTGGAACGGTTTACAGTTGCTTTTCAGAATTTTAGGAGCAAAAATAAATAACCGGTATAGACTTTAATTGTCGTCTGTTTCAATACATGATATATTCGATACACACACTTGTTACTCTAATGCGCCCCTACAACGAGAAGGCTTGTCGAGTGTGTGATGTCTATGTTCCTGCAAAGCTGCGCTTCGCTCTCTCTACCATCATGCAGGTGCTGTCACTCCTTTTAAACCAAGTGAGGTTTGGGTGTGAGGTCAAGACCTCCCTTCGCAATGGCCAATCTTAAAAAAAAAAAAAAAAACTCCTCCTTATCATGGATTGGCGTCTTTGTGACATTTAGGACTGTGTTTGGTGTTGGGGCCTTCCATTGTAAAGAAGGCAGCAGGCAATGGGCCCTTCTGCGTCAGAGGCTCTTTCTCCTTTGGCCCCTGTGCAAACACATTAGGAAATGCCCTATCACTGCTTATACAGCAGGTCTCCTGGCCACTGTACTTCTCCACATAGACAAAAGGAAATGTCAAATCCAAAGATTATTCATACATCCATGCAAATACATTCATAAATCCAAAACACGTAAATAGTTGAATGCGTTAGTACAGAGTGCGTGCTATGTGTAGCCAAATATAAATAAAATGATAAGCTTAAGTGGGTTTTATAAGACAAATGTTATATTATTACAAGATTGTACATTTAATTAACAGTGGGTTAACATTATGCTCAAATGCATTCAAAAATAGAATGTTTAATAATCTGAAAGTGTTAGATTTGGGTGAGAAAGTGATTGCAGGTTTTTTTTTTTAATGGTACCAACAATTCCAGTCTCTATTTGTCTGCTTCTCTGATGTCAGGAGAGAGGGACGCGGAATTTGGGCTAAGCAGACGACAGAGGAGACAGAAGCACAGCACTGGATGAATGGAGGTTTAAAAAGCCAGTTGCTGGGAAGGCACCACTTAACCTGCAAGTATTTAGTAATTCATTACCCTTGTATATTTGAACACTGACTCATTCTTTGACATGTGTGTATCTGTTTGCATGTTTTTGTGCCAGTACTTACATGGGAGTTATATAATGTATTCTTGTTCTTTATTAAAATTCCTTGGTCCTATATTTAGATCAGTGGGAATAAATTCTCCTGACGCTCTGCCTGTTTAAATGATCTTTTCCTTCTTTATGTGAAAGCTATTCAGGACGCATATATTCACTAAGTGTGGTACTGCTGAAGTCATAAGGGCCTTAATTTTCTATAAATTAACATGAAATACTTTTAAAAGATAACTGAGTTTCTCTCAACTTGTGGTGACAGAAGGAGACATAGACAGTGAAGTACTGGATGTACACTGCAGGTGAGGTCAGGTGACACTTAATAATGTTATATTTTTAACATTAACATTTTTACATTGCTATGCAACAACACAAGGAAATAAAGAATGTTCATATTTTCCTAAGCTGTAAAAATTTGGTGATGGAGAATTAAAAGGTTTTCTGACTTGTTAAAATGTCTCTTTGTAATACAGTAATCATCTCATACACTGCTTGGCCAAAAAACATTGCAATTTAATGAGACCAACTTTAGCTTTGATTATCGCACGGATTTTCCCTGGTATTGTTTTAACAACCTTAGTGGTTTTCTTTGCTTAATGCAGCCCAATTATTTAACCCATCTAAAATTGTGACCTTTTTTTTTTTTGTCAGGCAGTGTATTTTTACATTATCATTAAAGTTAATGTTATGAGTGGCTGCCATGGAATTCAAGAACAAAAGAGTTCTAAAGACTCACTGGTAGAAAGAGGGTGATTTCCTGCAAAATAGAATGTATTTTCTGTTAATTATTTTCTGAATGATCAGATGTACTGTATGTATATGTTTTTTTTTTCCCCCTTATCCTAAAAATAAAATAGAAGATTTAGTGGATGGGGTGTATGTTAAAGCACATCAAAAAGATTGATGAGGAATTTACTCCACAGATTGTCGCTGTACATGCAGAGCGGTTTCAGGCTTCAGTGTAAAACAGTCCTGACCTGTCGAAGTAGGGGCTCCACACTTAAAGGCTGTGCTGAGTTATCTGGCAACAAAACATTAGCAGCAAATGTTTCAAATCCTGTCAGTTGCGAGGTGGGGTCTGTATGGTCTTTTTTCAGAAATTTGTGTTACAGTAGCTCTTCTGTGGGATCTGGCCAGACACATTAGACTTTGCTTCCTACGCTTATCAGTGAGACTCGGGTTCACATGAACTTGTTCACTGGTTGTCTTTTCTTGGACCAGTAGGTACTAATAGTGCATACCAGGAACACCACACCACCAGGAACACCACAGCATTTTGGAGATGCTCTGACATGGTTGTAAAGCCCTCACAATTTGGCTCTTGTCAAAATTACATGAAACCTTCTGGTAAGCTGATTAATATTCCTCCATTGGATACATATTCTTTTGCTAATCCAAAAAGAATCCATCTAAGATCTTGTTGACGAGGAGTTTATTAGTCAGCAACAAAAATAGATATTATTATTATTATTATTATTATTATTAGTAGTAGTAGTAGTAGTAGTAGTAGTAGTATGTGGAGATCCATTTATTATATTTTTAAAATTCAATTTATTTATTTATTTTATTACTTATATTAGTGATTTTATTATTGATCACTGATTGACTCATCTTTTTTTCATTTTATTTCATTTTATACTATATTTTTTCTTACGAATCTTAATTGTGATTTTTTTCTTAATTCTTTATTAAATGCTATTTCTTACCTTGAATTTCTTACCTTTTATGTCTGATGTAAAGTGTCCTTGAGTACTTGAAAGGCAATTATAAATAAAATATAATATTATTATAATTAAGAATAATAATAATAATAATAATAATAATAATAATAATTATTATTATTATTATTATTATTATTATTATTATTATTACCAAAAAGTCTTTAGTAGACAACTGTAGAACCGCCTTCTGCTTGCAGCAAATGGATTTTCCTCCTTTGTTTCTAACAAAGGTTTTGAAATTTAAAGGTTGTAAATTGTTAAAAGTGCTTTATGTAGCAAATTGATTTGAATTAAATGGTATTATTCAGTCTGAAAAATCAAACGTTTTTTTTTAAATGCTCATTTTTACTAATGCCAAGTATTGAGGTTTACTTAAGTAAACTTGCAGTGCATAAACATGATGGTAGATGGCGCTGTAATACTGCAAATTTCAGATGGAAAACATTTCTATTTTCAGGAGAAACCTTTCTACAGGCGCTGCACAGCCACCTAGAAGTGGTGTAGTGAGCACCTCATGTCCCTGCCAGAAAACCCACAAACAAGATTACATGATCATGTGAGAACAGGAACTGCTGGTATTGCTGCAAGGATGGATGTTAGGAAAACCTGGATGATGCAGTCAGTAAAGTAACGTATTACATCTGGCACACAGGAGGAGCAGCCTGAACCTGGCCGAGCAGAGATCTCTGTTTTTAATTACAAGTAAATAACCTGATGTGTTTTATGTAACTCTTAAATGAATTATGCAGTTAATTTAATCCATGATTTACATTTTCAAAGAAACACTGATTATGTTTTGAAAAACAAACAAAACAAAAAAAGAAACAAAACCAAAAAAAAAAAAAAAACTGTACCTTAATAAATTAAATGTCAAGAAGCTCATCAATTTTGTCACATGTCTGTCAAATCCATGTCTGATGTTTGTCTGTGAACTGCCAACGTGGGGAGAAACAAAAAAATAGAAAAGATGGAAACGTGATGGACAGAGCAGGGGAAAAGAAGGTCAGAGCCCAGAAAAGAGCGATTTGTTTTCAGTGAAACTGGAGAGCCCACCCCCACTTACCACCAGCACAACCTACAGCAGAATCAATTACCACTTGTGAGGATGAAACCAAAGCCATGCAACACAGTAAGGGCATGACTCAAGGAGTGTGTGATTGAGGGAGTGCATGTGTCTGTAGGTGCGAGAGAGAGAGACAGAGAGAGAGGAATAGAGAGAGAGACAGAGAGAGAGGAATAGACAGAGAGACAGAGAGAGAGAGATGAGGGTTATGTATTTAAAATTTTGTTCATTATTATTAAGTAATTTCATACAAATCCTTAGCCTTCTCTCTTTCTCAGTGTGTGTGTGTGTGTGTGTGTGTGTGTGTGTGTGTGTGTGTGTGTGTGTGTGTTCTCTACTCTACCACTGGGTGCTGAGGACAGCCTGTGTGTTGTCACTCTACACCTCGAGGACACTGTGGCTCACCAGAGGCCAGTGTGGTTCAGCATGGGTTTGGAAACGTCTGAAACCTCTAACCACAGGAGCACGCTGGCCACCCAGACTGTCAGGGCACGGGCAATCACAAAATAAACTAGGGCTATGCCATTCCACAGAGCATGAGCAAGAGACCCAGGCATGGCACGATATCTGGTATATAATATTCACAAGCCTGTAAGAAAAACAAATGAAAATGTCAGTTAGTTAATTACATGTCTAAATGTGCCTAACACATCTCATTTAATAATAATAATAATAATAATAATAATAATAATAATCATTATTATTATTATTATTGCTGTTGTTGTTACACTGCAACAACACTGGATTATCTATTACAAAAGCAGTATTAATAAACTTCCTATTTTATATTTATAAAAAATAATGTTTTGCTCACATTGGCAAGGAAATATGATGCAAAAAAAAGTGAACCAAAACAGTGTGAGAGAACTCTTCACAATAAAAAAAACGTATTGATTATTATTGATTTCATACTGTATATATGTTGTTGTTGTTGGTCATTCGGCTGCAAGCGGTCGCACATATAAGCTTGGCACAGGTTTTACGCCAGGTTCCCATTTTATCCGGGCTCGGGACCGGCACTGCATCCAGTGGCTGGGGTTTGGCCACTGACTGGGAATCGAACCCAGGCCTTCCCATATACCCATATTCCCATATACATATATACAGAGATTGATTTATATTATTGTATATATCATATATTGTATACCAATATATTTAGCATTTAAATATTTATGCAAGTTTTTCTTTTTGCTGATTTCCTGATGCATTTCTTTGCCTGACTCTGGAGCCGTACCCTGTACCAGTGTAAAACTTTATGTCACGATATGGACCTGTGCAAATATTTAATCACAAAAGGTGGCAATTTATTCCACGTAATATGCACACAATCAGGAAATTATGTAGAGTTTGTCAATAATTTAATTGTTTGTTTATTTTTTTTATTATTTGTATTGATAAATTTATAATGACAAACATCCTTTTAATGAGATTATTTGTCCAATTATTTACTATTAGCCTGGATGAACATGTTTCAATACAAACTGGTACATTTAATACTTAAATATCAGTTTAATGATATGTGTGAAAATAATTGCAATGTGATTTTTTGGAAGTTAACGTACTGTACAGGTGCCTTTGTTAATGTTTTGTCAGTCACTAATATATATGGCTGTTTTCATTCCAATATGTCATCATGTCTATTTATTACACCCTGTCATAACACATTCAAGTAAACTATATCATTTAGAAACACATTCCATTTAAAAGTAATTTAATTTGAGCATCTATAAAATGTCCAACACTGTGACAGTCACTTGTCTTTCAGCTCTGACCAAAATATGGCAAATCTGCAGAGAGTCTGAGAGAGAGAGAGCTTTAAGGAGTAGAAATAGATGGATGAAAGGAGAGGAGTGAACAGAGCAGAAGGATAAAAGTGTGAATGGGTCCTGAAGGAAATCAAGGAGGACAGTACAAGTGATTGGTTACTATTAGCAGACTCTAATGGGTGTGACATCGATAAGGACTGTAACTTGATCTCATGTTTTTTAGTGCTAACTGCTGCACTCCCGTCCAGCCATCAATCATTATCGCACTCGGACTGGATTCCTTAGCTTGCTAAATATTTAATAAGCTTTTAAAAAGAAAACAGGCAGAAAATGAGAGTTAGAGAGCAAAAAGAGATCACCTCAGATTTTGTCCTTTTTTATATGCATTTCTCCTTCCAAAGGTCCTGATATATTTGCTTTTTGACTTTTATTATTGTAATGCTGGAAAGAATTTATGCACACATTTACAGTTTTGTCATTTTCTATTTATCTCTTTTTTCCCCTCTCCTAATTCTCAGAAAATCTTAGTTAAAATGACTGATATTTATTAATAGACGCATAAATACAGCAAGCTGACAAAACCATATCATCACATACTACTGACATACACCCAAAGTCACAGCACATCAGACTCTTCCCTAGTCTACTGGATCCATAATTAAAGTATATATTACTGCACATGGTGTGGTGTCAGGTGACCAGAGGTGAGATCTGATGCCTGGAGATCTGGTTCTGTATCAGTGGGCCCATTAGCAGGTATGAATTATACATTCAATGCCAACATCTGCAAAGTGATGGAGATTAAGAGAGGGAGGACCAGGCAGAGTGGACATTCAATCAAAATCGAATAATAATAAGAAAAGAGTTCATTCTGACTTCATTCATGTGACCTATCAGTTGACCTATCAGTTGACCTATTACATGTCTGTCTTTTTGTTTTGCTTTTTTGTTTTATATTAGTGTACTGATGAGAGCGAGTGAAGGCTGCAATGTTGACAGTCAGGCTGGAACTGGGCAGGCACTTAGACACTGATTGGATCATGACTGAACAAAGGAACACTTGGCATGATTATTAACATCTGTAGAAACAGAGCTTTGCTCAGACTGAGACCTGGCATGGAATGCTGCCTCTGAGTCGTCTCTAAAGGATGCTGGACATCAACAGGTTTATCACAGCAGGCAGCAGGAGAGGAACAGGTGCTTGTCAGGTTGTCAGGTTGGCCTATCCAGTGCATTCAACCTTTTGTTGGAGAAACGTGCAGACAGCCATTCTTTCGACCTCACCCTTGATCCCTTGGTGTTTGTCGCTACTGCCAGTTAAATGCACAAAGTAAATACCCTTAGGGAGGCACATATCTCTTAATGAGGAACACCCTCGTCACCAGCTGAATGAATTCCACTAGGCTTCCCAGACTTGCATGTGTTTAAGAAGTAAGAAGCTGCACCCAGAAATGAGCCAGTGACTGTATGAACTGTCCGGCACAGTGTGAACAGGATCCACTCTCTTTCACCTGGCTTTGCAATGAAAAGAATTAGCACTATAGCAAAACCATGGTTCAAACTGTACTCTGTCAAAGGCATTCAACCTCATGTTCAACTTTAACCTCAGCAAATATGAAGCAAATGCTAACATGCCAGATCTTAAGTTATAAGTCTTACTATAATAGTCATGTTAATGTTATGGCTGATTGGTGTAAAGCAGACTGTCATTCTGTGCTGTATAATAAAACTAATATAGAATTATGCAAAATAAGTACTTGGTGACATTAAATGCTAAAAAGAAATTTTGTTAAAAGCTAAAAGCTAAACTTTGCATCTTATTGTTGGATGGCCTGCAGTCTTTGGCTAAGTTTTGACTAAGTTGTTATTTTAGATCCAGTGAATTTGTAATGTTGATCAGACAATCAATGTTAAAAAAAATGTTAGTGTTTTGTGTTTTAGTTATTTACTGAGGTATTTATTAGTGCCAGATGAAATGTATTGTAGCATAAATGAATTTTATTGTTATAAATATTGCTTATTAGAATTAATGGGGGAGACAAGTGAGATGATGTCCATACATGCAGACTGCGTAAAATATACCTGCAAAGACATACACATAAATTTGTCTCACCTAAATTCATATGTAAATCAGAATTCTTATTTGTTTTAACTAAATTAGAACATATGAGAAATTATTATTATTATTATTATTATTATTATTATTATTTGCTTTACACAACTGTAGAGGTAAACCAATTTTAAACAACACCCATTTCAAGGTCTCTTGCTTTGAATACTGCAAATCAAATATTAATGTGGTATCATTAATATAAATCCTTGGGTAATATTAATTGTTGGTTTTGATTAGAAAAATTGATAACACTGTACAGCACAGTCATCTACTTTATTTGAATTTAATATGTAAAAATAAGCGGTGGCTCAAGACTTTTGCACAGCTCTATATTATATATAGCTATACATACAGTACACATCCAAAAAGCCTATTATTTATGTAGAAGTGTTATTTATAAGTTTTAATTTAATAAGTTGCTTGTGTAGGCTAACAAATTCCTGTATAACCAGGTTCAAATAGAGAAATAAATATAAATCAGTAAAGTAAATGATAAAATGATGACATTGTATTCTTACTATTTTGCTTTAAAAATAACAGAAATAAATTTTTACCTTCCATGTTTCATATACGGTAATACAAGCAATTAATACTAATGTTATATATGTACGTATATTATATTAAGTTTAGTATTTTATTTTACTTTTTGAAGTAAAATGTCAGCTTTAATTTGGTTTGATAGCCCTGTTGTGTATTATAACAGCAAGTTGTTTGCATGTACTTGAACTGTATAAATATGGGTAATAAGTAAAGTGATTATTAATGACTGAAGCGGCATTGTATTGTGCATCAGTAGTTAGTGCTCTTCACATATCTGTGTGATACCAACTTACTATAGAACAGAGTAAACACACAATATGATTCATCTATTTTTCTTGACCGGAAAAATAAAAATACAACATCCTGACCAGATACTCTTTTTAGGAGGTCTACAAAAAAACAGCTTGACATTGACATTATATACACTGCAATTTTTTACTTTTGTGATAAAAAAAAATTACTTATGAAAGCTAAATCTATTAATTCAATTCAATTCTATATTATATTAATTAATATTAAAATATTTCAATTGCAAAGTTTTGCTAATCTTAATAACGTAGCTTTGCCATATCTTGATGACTTTCTGGATTTTCTGGAGTTTTACCAAATTGTTTATGTTGTTATATTTTCCTTGTTCAGTTTAAATTTATGAACCCATACACCTCTCTCGCATCCACAGACCGGATAAACATGCAGCCACATGCTGAGACACCATAGAGACGTATAAAATTTGAAGCCTCTATGTATACTAGTACATTTTTATTTTGAGTCAACGTCCAAAGTGTTTTATATAAAACAATAAATTAACCACATACATTTTCTTTCAAATGTATGTGGCTGATTTATTATTTTTATATGAATCACTTTGGACTTTGATTTAAAATGAAAAGTGCTAGATAACTCATGGTCATGCTTAAGAGGTACAGTCAGCCATAAAAGTAAAAATTATTCTAGTGATCTGTGCAATAACAACTAAATGTAGAAGAGAAAAAAAAAACAAAATATAATTCATGTATATTTTTTATTTCTATCTCATTCTCATCCCTAGTTCCTACTAATTCCCTGGTGCGTCTCTGTTGTCATCTCAAGTACAGCTAAAAAATAGAGTAGATGGACGATTATTGCCATTTCTGGTCCAATAATACGTAATGAGGACACAGGATGAATTTCAAAGGCATCAAAGCACTAGAAGGTCTCTTTATTACAGTGGCATCATTACTCTAACGATCAAGTAAAATAAAAACACTGTCTAGATTGAGATCAACAAAGGTAATGTAGTTTATCAGTGATATTTAAGCAACGGCTATCAGAGCAATTAGTCACAATCTTACACATACCGAAACAACCTGTGATGAAGCTAGAGCGTTAATTTAATTATTTTTGTTTAAAATTAGACAGTTGTAGAAAAAGAAATTCAGTAAAACATTCATAAGCTTTAGATTCTATTTACAGAGTAATTTATAAATTATTAAAAATATATATATATTAGATTTAATATAGTTTACTGCACATGAGATCATTGCTGAGACAGCATAGAAACATATAAAATGTGATGCCTCTACTGTAGTAAGCACATAACATCCAAATGACACCACTCAGGTAGCTGAGGCTTTGGGTTACTCATCAGAAGGTCAGTGATTCAAGGCTCAGCTCCACTAAGTTACTGCTGTTGGGCCCTTGAGCGAGGCCCTTAACTCAGTCTGCTTCAGGGATATGTGATGAAAATAATTGCACTATGCATTGATGTATATGTGGAAATATAACTATCTCACAGACTCCCCATCAATACAGCTGAGATTATTCAGCTCCAGGTTTCATATGTACTTTTTCATATGTACTAATAAAGAACCTTATTCCCTGACTGTTGTTTGCATTATTAAAGTTGATAAATACCCCCAAAATGAATTTAAGTCTAGTGTTTCTTATACAGATTACTTACAGTACTCCAATGCTCTGCTTCATATTCTAGAGAAAACCTTCACATCCCGAGGCTTCATTTAACATTGTGTATGATATCAGTCTCGGCCAGACAGTTATATTATTTGTCTTGCTTCCATTTCTCTTTATATATGAACTCTGATTTCTATTTACGTGCCAGTCCTCATAGTGATTTATGATACACACTTAAAGAAAGTGTATTCTCCTTCAGTGACCTTACAACCACAGAATACTGTTAAAGACATTTCCAGAAACATATAGGTAAATAAAATAGAAATACCAGGCATTAAAAAATATAAATGTGCCAGTGATTAGACCTGAAGAAGAGAGGACTGGTACTTTGTGTAAAAAAAAAAAGAAAAAAAGAAATCACAGATTTTGCATGAAACCTATCAGAGCATTAGTCTAAATTTGTTTGTTCAGTTGTGCAAATCTGTGCATTGATTCTCCCTCCTGTCAAAGGCTTGTACAAAAAGAATTAGTCAAAAAAATTCCCCCTGTTGCTCGCAGCGTACTCTCAGTGCTTTCTACACAGATCCATTAAGCTGAATTAAATCTATACTAAAAACAGAGTCTATAATACATGTTGCTTAGTGCATAACTGATATGCAAGACAAAAAGGATAAACACTTTTGAAATTTAGTGCATTTAATCAATGTCATTGAAACATCCAAAAATGCAGAAGAGAGAGAGAGAGGGAGAGAGAGAGAGAGAGAGGCTGTGTGGTGCAGCCATAAAATAGAAAATATCTAACCTATATGAAATGATATAATAACGATACAAGCCTTCTGAATTTACATTAATAAAATATATCAAAAACAGCTAATACGAGGTCATGGGGGTCTGAAGCCTATCCTAGGAGACTTTGGGCATGAGGTGGGGTACACCAATATAGGGTGCCAATCCACACACACACACACACACACACACACACACACACACACCCAAAGGGGTTGTAAAGGGTCCTGCTAGAGAACGCAACAGTGGTGGCCTAGAGGTGGCGGTGTGACCCCCAACTCTCAGATCAGCAACCTAGACCTGGAACTGTACTTACACAAACATACAGTACAGTTACTTAACATTCTTTAATTTGGTCTAACTCGTGTATCTTGCTTAAAATTTAGATAGATTCTTATTGCAGTATATATAAAAGATCAACAATTTAACATTTTTTGTGACTCGTGGATAAGTAAATCACAACAATTTAGAGACTATTAAGTGCAGGAGCTTATCTTAAAATGAAGTCCAGACAGTCACAGAGATTTTTCAAGGTATTTTAATGATAACTAGCAGAATATAGAAACTGTTCAGGCAAAGTGTTGTTAATGTTCGGTAAAGTCACCTGCTTATATTACAGCTACTGTGTTTTATGAAATAACCATCTCTGTTTTTTTTTAAAATCTAGTTTAAAGAAACAAACAAAAAATATATATATATATATATTCACTAAACTCTAGACATAGAATAACAATAAATTTACAGAACAGTCTTTTGAAACTAAAGACTTTTTTAAAAGGAAAAATATCATGTTGAAAAGACTCATCAAACTGCTCTCTAATGTATACATGGTCTATTTATTATTCTTTAGAGAAAGAACTTTTTGCAGTCTCCTTACTGTAATACAGAAAGAAATATGTTTACTTCGTTCCAATCCACAGCATTCTTGGCATACAACACTATTTGGCCAGCTAATTGAAAGCCCCTTGAGACTCGTGCTGGTATTACAAGCAGGCAGCCTGAGACTGTTATCACGGGAATGATGCATAAGCCAAGAACAGTTGGTCCCAAAGGAGTGATGATGAAGAACTGAGGCATACAGGCCATGACAGGTAAACAAAACACTCACCCCATAGTCCTTCCAGTCTTAGACTGACCCTGTCCACAAGCCAGTGGTGTGAGACCAAATGTGAGCATGATAAAGAAGCAGTACTGTACTGTAGGTGCAACATGGAGAATAAAAAAGATTTTAAAAAACTGATTCATAATAATTTACAGGCCAGTAAATAGCAAGAGCAGGCAAGTGCAGGCTGGGTTCTAATGTGCTTTCATTACATTATGATCACCTTCTTGTCTTGTGTAGATGGAGATTTTTTTTTACATTAGCTACAAGATTCAATAAATTTATTTTCAAAACAAAATGTATATATTATACTAATAAATGTATATAATATAGACATTAGACTAGATTATTAAGTATATGAAACTAAACCGTTATCGCATATTTACATCAAAGCTAAAGTTAAAACAGTGTAATTGCATGAATTTCTTTTAAAGTAATTTTTAAACTAGAATTCCAAAAGTTCATATTTCAGCTGCTTCCTTATTCCTTGTTGGTGCTTCTTTATCAAGTGCATTTTATGTAGGTTGTCCTTATTGTTAATTACTGATCCTTTACCCCCAGTAACAGAGATTTCCTGTTGATGATTTTTTTTCCTAACAGGATGAATCCTTGTTACTGACAGCAGTAGGTCAGAGATTCTCCAGAATGCTTCAGTTTGATTTGAAGGTCCACCTTGAAAAAAATAAATAAAATAAATAAATAAATAAAATAATAAAATGTTACAATCAAATGCAATGAAACAAAAAACTAAATAAAATTATTATTCAAGAAAATATATGCTTTTGCCATCAGATTCACTAACATTATTATAGAAAAATACACTATGAAGTAGGTTTTATTGTTACATTTATGACGGGCCTGACTTCAGCCTGCAGACCGTCATGGCCATTAGTCCCTTGTGGAGCGGTCTAAACTATTTAACAAACCGGGTGATTGAAGGAAAATGTCTGCCATATTTACCACATGATTGTTTGACCTTAGCGCTTGTTGTTTTGCCCCCTCCCCTTGTGTTACTGTGTTGAAGGAAGGAAACTTAAATCAGCAATTTACATGAATAATTAACAGCTCACTGGGATTAATTATTAATGTGTTGCACAAGTAATTGCTCCCGTTTAAAAGAGAGAGTCTGACTTTGTGGAACACAAGATAGAGTGAACAGTGCAATTCAGAAATAGTTGCTTTCTATCTATCTACAGTATCTATCTATCTATCTATCTATCTGTCTATCTATCTATCTATCCTGGGTTCTTTTTATCTGTTTCCACCAAACTTCAATAATATATATACTCTCACATATTCTTCTTAACTGCTAGCTACTTAGAGTCATCATCTCAGTCTGTTTAAATTAAAAGCAGAGTGGTTGCTCAGGCGGCTAAGGCTCTAGGTTGTTGATTTGGGGATATGAGGATCCTGGTTTGAGTATCATACCAGAAACTGGAGTGTGGATTGTACTGTCCGATGTGGTGAACCCTTGACCGAGCAGCTGAAAGAAAGTTTAACCGACTGAGATTAAATTTTCTTCTGGCTGCTCCGTCAAGGGTTCACCGCACCGGACAGTCCAATCCACACGAGGCTGTCTGCCTGGGGTGTGCCACTATTGGATTTGGCTCCTGTGCCACGCTGTGTGTGATCCGAATGTACCACGATGCAGAGTTGTCTGTCGGGATTGTAAGTTTGTAGGGTTAATTCATCTCAGTTTTTTGTTAAATTGCACCTTACTGAAAACAAATGTATACCCTTTCTTAAACAAAACAAATACTTTTACAAACTTTTACACATTTCCCTTAAGTAAATAGATAACTGTCAGTTAAAGTCTACATAAGATGTCTGAAAAGTTTTAACTTCAGTATTTTATATATTTGAATGCATTTAGAAGTTTCCAAACTTATTGTGTGTCACTTACCTTCCAATGTACAGTACGTGTGAAAGCCAGTCATTCCTCTTGTTCTTTCCTTCTGCTCATCTTCCATCCAAATGTGAAAGAACCTGGTGTGTCTCAAACAGTTCTCTAGCTATTCTCATTCAACCTCTGGACTGAGGTACTCTGAACACCAATTATCTTTATGACAGCTAATACAGACTGAGACCACCAATAAAGCAGACCATGTTTCCTCTTAACATTATCTAATCATTTTGCACTTCTTTAATTACGGTGAAACTTTAATGTGAATTGTAGTGTGTTTCTAATATCATATCACTATATCAGACAAGTTTCCACCTTGAAAGACTGTCAAATATGTAGACACATTCTTAATCAACTTGTAAATCACAACTTTAAGTTAAGGCAACAAGTTCATTCGTATAACAGTTTCTAATCATCTGTCGTAACAGACCACCAAGGCTTGCATTCAGTGGGTGGTAAGATGGGATATACTCTATCACTCTGATCTATTTGGAGCTCGGAGCCAAATCTCTGCTTCTTTTCTTACTCCTGAGATAATTTCCTAGTCTAAGTCTATCAACTTTTAATCCTGTTATATTGTTTTCTGGCAATCTGAGTATCTTATCACACTTTTGCAACACACTGCCATAACTCAAAGCCTTGATCTTGCTTGTGAATGCAACTGTTACGCAATCATTTTCCCTGCAATTGCTTTGTGAGATAATAAGTTATCAGCAGTGTTGACTATTGTAGAACAAACAGTCCTCCCTATGAATATTGAACAATGCCCTCATTTGATAAAGCGAGGTAGAACTACTCTATTGGCTTTTGCACTGACGAAACATTGCACTCCAGTCTGAAAGTGTCAAGAGTGGTCCAAAAATTGGTTTATGAAATTAATGGAATGAATGTTGTATTCTCTTATAATTCATTAACTGCACAGAGTTTGATTAATCATCTTAAGATGTACAGCCTTCTTTATCTAAGTATATGTTTGGACCATTATTGGACAGCAGCATCATTTTGTTCTAGCACTTGTTCAATAGGCGTTGGGAGCGTAAGCTGCATATTGTACAGTTACTCAGCACCAGCACTAGCAGGCTGAGAAGCTCTGTCCTGTCCAGGACTCTTGGCTGCCATAATAAAGCAATTAGTGGGAGCTGGCAGACAAACACCACCCACTGTTCTGGGGTTTCCAAGACAGGTCCTGCCAATGCCAATCCCTAATAGGATCCCAAGCACAGTTCTGCAGAGATTCAATTGGATTCGAAGCCAATCAATCATCCGAGCTATTGACCTCTGATTGGATTTAGAAGGCATGTCAGGGACGCTTTGATTTTAGCTCCGGCCCAATGAAGCTGGATGTGAAGGTTTATTGTTTCAGACGGGTGGAGGGCCTTGTTCTGGGTTTGACACACTGCCAGGAAAGATGGATGTGTACAGTGAATGCTGTATCCATCCATCAGCATTAGAGTCAGTCATACCATACCATCAAAAGTGGTCAGGATTACTTATAACGTCATCCCTCTCTGGTCCAAAACAAGCCATGCATAACTGCAAAGATGGTGTTATTCTTTTAACATTTCACAAGAAAGTTTTAAAACATAAAGAAACACACATCTTAAATAGGAACAGTCCAGGTTAAAGTACTTTTACAAGCTACATACAGCAAATATGGACTCTTACTATATCTACTGTATATGTGGTGGACTGACGGGAAAATACATAAAGTAACTATACCCCAAGACTTTAACCTTCTGTCAGTATGTTTTAAATGACAGGAGATTAATTTTTCCATTTACAATCCACTGAAAAATAACTGTGTGTTCCCACAAACATTCCACCGATAAATGATGAATATCAAGGCCAGTGAAGGAATAATGGCATGAATTACTTCGGTCTTTCTTCATAGTGCTGCAATAATCTCAAAGTAGCCATTACACATAACGACTGATCAATGTGCCCTCTAAAGGATCTTGAGAGTAATGTAGATGTCGAGGTAAACAAAGACAAAAAGGTGAAAGAGAGAATAGTTCACCTGAAGTAAATAACAGCAAACAGGTTATTTCGGTCTATTGTAGAAGATACTTAACTGTGAACTTTATAGAGATGGTTTCAATTGAAGGTGGTTAATAAACACATGAAGTGTGACTGACTGAGTGATTGGGAAAAAAAAATAAAATAATAACCCCCCCCCCCCCTTTCCCTTTCTCTCTCTGTCTTTCTCTCTCTGTCTGTTTGTGTGTGTTTACCTTCTTCTATTTTCTGTGTTTTCCCATACATCATCTTTTTCATGATATCCTTTTTCCCTTTAATTCCTATACCCACCCCACACTTACCTGGTGTATTGCTTTAGACCTTGCAATTCAATTGCAGCCTCCCCTGTGCCTCAGGCCCTTCAAGCTTGTAGTTGTGCATTATCCCATTACAGCCAAACAGTTTTGACACCCACTGACTAACCGATGCCATAGATAATACCATAAAGACAATGCTCAATACAAATCAGGTCAGGATAACTCATTTAACCCCGCCATACATATTTCTTATGTGTAACTCGAAACGCTGGAAAAATGAAATCAATAGAAATGTTTCTTGTTAATGAAGATGTACCGGGCTGCCATTCTTGTGGCCTGTGTGGCTTTCAGAGCTCACAGCTTGGTCATAATAAATCTCCCAGTGCGGTCAGTTGGGTGGTCAACATGGTAGAAAAGCCAGACAAACCTGTCTCACCCTCTTGTACCTGTCTTAATGCAGTGTGAATCATTATGTGTGTACAGTGCTTGCTTATTGATGTCATGTGTTGTAATGAAAAGTGTCGGTTTTATGCACACAATAAGGTGATTTAAAACTCACGGAGGCATACTGTATATTCAGTTATTCAGTTATAATATTTTGACATTGTTTTCTTTTTTTATCAAGAGAATAAAATATATTTACTAAACTTTTGTGTTAGGTTGATAATTGTTATGTACTAGTGACTGTATTACACACCTGAGGCAGTCATATTCATAAAAAAAATTGGATGTTTGCTATAATTAGCCATGCTTATGGCTTAACTATACTGTTTAATTAGATGTCAATGGCATATACTCCATATATGCTCCATATAAACAATAATACAGTTATAGGTATATACTGTACCTATACATATGTGATGCACTGTGTATTCTGACAACCAGCATTAACCTTTTTCATCAATTTGATCTACATTAGTACTTCTATTAGGTCGGACTACACGGGCCAGTCTTCACTCCACAAGCCTCGGCCACCCGTGACCCTGTCATCAATTCACCGGTTTTCCTTCCTTGGATGACTTTTGCTATGTCCTGTCCGCTGGACGTGCTGCAGTTTTGGACTTGCTCTGACCCAGTCATCTAGCCATCACAATTTGGCCCTTCTCAAAGTCATTCAAATCCTTACACTTGCCCATTTTTTTCTGCATTCAACACATCAACTTCAGGAAAAAAGGTTCAATTGCTACCATGTATATCCCACCCACTTCCAGCCGTCACAGTAACGAGATATTGTACTGTGAGAAGGCCCACATTTTAATAACGAGACAACTGGGTCAGAAACTGCAGCTCTTGTGGGATGTTCCCAGGTTGCTGTGGTCAGGACATACCAAAACTGATCTGGAATGAAAACCGGTGAACTGGTGACAGGGTGATACAGTATGTGGCCAGTGTTTACTGAAGCACATGGGGAGTGAAGGCTGGCCTCATTTTAGAGTCTTCTTGCTTGTTTTTTAAATGCAGTTCTTCATTTTAGGGAAATATGTGTATGTGAGAGGAGAATATACGGTTTGTACAGTAAGAAGAGGATCTATACTGTATGTATTAACACAAGAAATACAAGTAAACTACAACCGGAGATCTCACTTTGACAAACGTTGAAATACACAGAGATAAGAAATATAGGGGATTATTAGGAAAATAGATTCCTGCAGATGTGGAATACACACACACACACACACACACACACACACACACACACACACACACACACACACACACACACACACACACACA
>JAQMYL010000010.1:16552240-16562458 GCA_030014365.1 Clarias pachynema | reverse complement strand
GTGTGTGTGTGTGTGTGTGTGTGTGTGTGTGTGTGTGTGTGTGTGTGTGTGTGTGTGTGTGTGTGTGTGTGCTGTAGGTAAGTGTGTGTTTGTGTGAACGTATTTTGACTAAAGTTGGTGAACTTCGGATGCAGCTTCACATTTCACACTTGTCTCTTCGTGAAAAGATCTGCTGTGTTGTTTTTGTTTCCTGACTCTTTGGTGCATGCACATTCGTGTGTCTTGCAAGCGCTGTCAGTTAACACAGGAAGTTTATCAGTCGCACCCGACTCTCGCTCAAGAACTAACAGCCTTGGAGGAACTTTTCTGTTTCTCATGCTCTCTCTCTCTCTCACTATGAGAAGAACTTGTTTTATTAGTAGTAGGTTGAAAAGTATCAGACCATAATAACCTGTGTGTACTGTAAGTGTGTGTAAGTGTGTGTAAGTGTGTGTATGTGTCACATTTTTTTTGTTTTTAAAAAATTATCTTAGCCACCAAATATCTATACATTTTTTAATTATTTGACGATTATAATATTTTGGCCTAATGTTGATATCTGAACTGCACTACAGAAACGATTCTTATGTCCTCCATATTTATATCGTCTCAGGACAGAGATGCTTAAACATTCCAGTATAAACATAAACTGCTACCATTTGTGCAGGGAATCATGTGTCCTTTTGTCAGTCATACTGTTCATGATGGTGTACACAGAACAAGCAATACATTAATACACGCCTGGAAGTGTATATGCTGTAAATGTATAAGATATAACTGGTGAGTCTCAGGCCTTGTGGTTTCTTGTTCTCTCCCAAATGTACGTCTTTCACGCACTAGTCTCTCACATACAAGTCTGTGAGGATTCTGTCCTTATCATTCTGTGGCTTTGATTCTCTCTCTCTCTCTCTCTCACACACACACACACACACACACACACACACACACACACACACACACACACACACCCACACATACACACACACACACACTTCATATCTATACATGTAATACACATGAACCTGAAACGGTTATGTTACGTTATAATCACAATTATAGCAGCAAAGTGTTCTCCATATACTGTATACCCAAATAAGTTAATAATCTTTAAAACACACACACACACACACACACACACACACACAATTTTACAAAACTATATAGCTCTTTGTTGAAATATTCAGAAACTTCATATCTTAGTTTCTTTGTAATCCCTGCATCTGTCTGTTATCTGCACCACTTATCCTGTGTTGGTTGTTGGATGTGGAGTCTGTCTCAGAGAGCTCGGGGCACAAGGCCCTGGACGTGTGAGGGAACAGTACTAACCACTAAACCACTGCATCTTAGTAATCATTACATTCAATTCTATTTTAAAGAATAATAATATGCAACGTGAAAGCATTTTGGACAGCGTTGGTGCACGACAGCACAGCACAGCTGACGATTGCGTGTGTTATATCTAAGTTAAAAACCTTCAACCACAAGAATCAGTGATGCTGTTATTTCTTCTATGTACAGAAGGGTCACCCATCATGCAGCTTTCCTGAAGCACATAGGGTTAATTGGTTTGCTCAAGGGCTCAACAGACATCCTTGCACACACTTACTGTACAACACACACACACAAGCTTAGCTGGGGTTTGAACCCATGACCTTTCGAGGAGTAACCCAGAGCTTTAACCGCTTGGGCTGCCCCTGCCTGATTTGGGGTGGGATTAGTTTGTAGAATGCAACAGCTTTTGTTCCCTTATTGGTCGATTTCATCCACAATACTTACAAGAACTTCCCAGTGAACCCGTTTTCTTTTATTCTGTCACTTATCTTGACCAGTTTCCTTCTCCTAAACTCTCAACATCCGTTCTGGCACCTCAAGCCCCGGTGACCAACCCATATATCTACAGGTGTCTGACTAAAGGTGATGGCTGTATAAGGTTGCTTTTGTACTCTTGTGGACCACTGCCTCCGTTATGAGGGATTTATGGCCATCTCCACGCTTCGTGTCCAGGGTTTGAGGATGGAGTCGAAGGGATTACATTATAGGAGCCGAACGCCTGCCCATAGCTGATTCTGGTTATCAGCATCCACAGGCAGTCAAGAAGGAAATCGGCCACCCTGCCAGATCCCCACAAATTCAAAAAGGGACCCACACAAGCCTATAATTCTTTCATTTGACCTCGATCAACTGGATAGCTCATGTAAATTTTACACTATGTGCATGATGGATGGCCGAAATGCATGAGCAGGTTTTTCTATTACAACTCTAATATTTCATAAAGCATATTTAAATTTAATGCAAGGGCCGTATTTATATTGTGTAATGATGCATAAAATGCTAGCAATCCCCTTATAATTCTTGTGCACAGCAAATGCTAAGCTGCTTCTTGAGCAGAGGCATTTCTGGGACATCTGAATCTTTAATATCTCATTCTCCGCAAAGAAATTTTTCAATAAATGCTGATGTCATCATAAGAGACTCCAGTGACAGTAGGAGCCATGAAGCTGGTCAGTGGCTGGGGATCTATTGAGTTTCCTTTCCTGACTGCACCCACTGTATCACTGTGCCTGGATGGATTTTCAGCTCCACTGGCCTACTTCCTTTACAGAGACTCAGTGACTGCAGGACCTAGGAACTGCTGAAATTCAGTCCGTTGTCCAGCAGACAGGCCGCTATCGAGCCCTGGTGTATCAGGGCAGGGAGGCAGTGTGTGTGTGGCGCCACTGCTGGGCACAAGTCATGGAGAGTCGAGATAAAGCTACCGCATCTTGAAATGCATCTTGGACACTGAACTGGGATATTAGATAAAGAGGTCAAAAAAAGCTGCATGACGAATAGGCTGTTTAAAAAAATGTGTCACCTACTGGTCAGGGTTGTGTTCAAATTCCCCACCTCCATTTTCCTAGGATGAATTTATAAATTGTGGATCTAATATAGAAATATCAAAGTCACAGCATGGTCTGTACATCTGTACAAAGCATTCTTCTGCTTCAAACTAATTTCCAAGGTCTTCATGTGGTGAATTTGGTGCCGGAAAAAGGAAAACACACACGTCTCAGCAGAACTGTGGTTGACTTTGCTCTTATGGATAAGTACTCACTCATCGTCTATACCGTTATATACAGGGTCACGGCGAGCCTGGAGCCTCTCCCAGGAGACTTGGGGTACACCTCGGACGTGGTGCCAATCGACTGCAGGGCACACACTCACATGCTCATTCACACACTTTGGGGCAATTTGGAAACACTATTTAGCCTAATCTAGGCCTGTGGGAGAAAACTCACCAAGCGTGTGGAGAACATGCATACAGACCCGAGGTGGGAATCAAACCCAGACCCTGGTGGTGCAAGGTGACACTGCTAACCAGGATAAGCCTGGATTTGTACTGTAGTACTTTTACTGTACTTATATTACTGTAGTGTAATATTTCAGCAGAAATAGTTTATCTCACACTCAAAAGATGAGCATATTAAAATTAAAATAACAAAACTATTATTAATTGACTTACTATCTCATATCACTAGCGCTACTATGTTGGTCAGCCGCAGGTTTTGACTTGTGGTGGGGGCTGCATGGAAAACACAACAGGGTTTGTTGATTACAATAATCGAAGTTGATTATTTTTTATATACTGTAGCATCATGACATGAAAAATTTTGTTCTTTATACACCACAGCAATTTATTGGAAAATTCTGTTATTTATTTATTTATTTATTTATTGTTGCTATAGATATTTAATGTTTCGGAGTGTGTAAAATAAGATTTTAAGGTCCAGGAATCGCTTATGCTACAGCAACTCGTCAGTCTGTCTTTGTCTTCATGCTAATAAAACCAGTTGCTTGTTACGTTTCACTGAAACTGCTGAAGACGTGTCACAAAACCTAAACATGCTTTTTTTGTACACTTAGTTCACAGAGGACACTTCTCTGCTGCTGTCGTGAAATACGTTTCCAAATGCAATCTTTTTCCAATGTCAAAAATAAATAAATAATAACCCTGAGATCTGTGTTTGTCACAGAACATATAACCGACGTCTGATGTTTACAGTTGTTGTTGTTTTGTTTTTTTTACTTAATCTGAGATCAAGATCAAACTACAGAGCTCCACACATACAGTATTTAATACCGTTCATCGTGCAGTTCCACACAATATCTTTAATTCCCACAAATATTCAGGAATGTGCATTTTTCTCTTACTCTGAGTCGACGGCATGGCTGAGCATTTTGTGAACGTGTTTTCTACAGCGTTATAAATGTGCAGGAGGAGAGTTGGGCTTCTCACTGCAAACTCAAATGCGCAAAACCACAGAGAAGCTTTTGCTGGTGCAGATAAGGGTTTGTGAACTTGGACTGCATTTCACGCACCCCTTCCCCCTTCCTGTCAGCCAGTAAATACGGCTTACATGGAAGATGTTGTTTTCTTGAAAATAACTGTATTTCTGTCAGTCAGGGCTTTTTTTTTTATTTTTTAATGAAGTTGTGTTTTAACACCTAAGACCAGATTTTTAGAAAAAGGTACTCTATTTAAGATGCTTACAAAAACAACAACAAACAAACTAACAAACAAAAAAACTGCTGTAAGCTAGACAGGATCGTTGTTTTTTTTGTTTTTTTAGAACAAAAGTATGAACCATGGAAGTGAGCCATGCATGTCTTTTTTTTAATATTGAATACGTCGAGCTTAATCGCACTAATCAATGTATGTCTTTAGATGTTTAATAACACTATTTGCTCTGCAGTTGTTGCCTGTGGTTTCTTTACTGTATTACACTCTGTGGCCAGCCTGTGGTAAAATAGCAATGACTGTGGCTACATGACTAGCCTCAGCGCCTAACCAATATGCAAATTAACCTTACCATAGGCTTATTCATCCACAAGCTGTTAAACACAAAGACACATGATGACCAGGAACTGAACACAACTTACACGGATAAAGTCTCACACTTGCACACATAAGAGTCATTCACGAACAACAGCCAATGCATATGTAGTTGACTTGAGGTTAATGTGGAGCTGAAGGACTAATCCTGATCAAAGGTTGACCTCTTTACATACATATGGTATAAGTAATACTCAATCTTAACATCATCATTTAACATCATCAGAGTGAACTAGTCTTAAGACAAACTATATAACAATAAAGTTCCATTTTGAGACCTTGTTCGTAAGTCCAATTTGTTCGTAAGTCCAACCAACATTGTCTAGGTACTAGGATATTAACACAGTAGGATATACACAGTATAACACAATACAAAGCCAACACGTTCCACGAGCAGTGTCTGCCATCTTTTCACCTTGTCCATTCTCTCAATTATTTTCACTTTTGTCTCCATCGTTATTGCTTGGTCGCATCTCAGCAGTGCCAGCTTCATCACCGCTGCTTTTACGTTTGCTTCCAGACATCCTGGGATGCACGCTGCACACACGTGACAATGTACAAGCGCGAATGCATGAATGAAACTAGGACGTTTTAGTACGAACTGTACTAAAAATATGTCATCTAGCTGCTTATGTTCCAGCGTATAAAAAAAAACACAGTGGTTGGTAAATTATTGCAATGTTCAATAACTGACAGATTTGTTTAAATTCAAGGGCATTTCCTTGTGACATGTCATCAGCAACCTCTGATGTTAACTGTGTATGTGTGTGCGTGTGCATGTGTGTGTGTGTGTGTGTGTGCGTGTGCGTGTGCATGTGTGTGTGTGTGTGTGTATGTGAGAGAGAGTGAGAAAGATGTCACAAGGAACCTGTCAGTTAAGCATAGGCAGAGTTCCTAACGGTATCCTTACATCTGTGGCTTCCTTCCTCCTCAGTATCAACTGAAGAAGACAAAATGCCATAAATTTTGAATCTTGATCTTGCAGTGTTTCTGTGGACTCTGGTACTTAAATCTCCAGGACTATATGTGAGTTTATATATATATATATATATATATACAGTCCCTATACACATTATGCATACATATATAATGGGAAGTCACTCATTCCACTGAAAAGTGTTTAAAGTGGCTGCTGTTGATATAAACCTTATCTACCATCTTATCTACTGTTAGACTTGTTGATTCTGACCATGCTCTCATGCTCATCCTGCCATGAGGCATTTCTGATTCTCGCCCTCCTTAAAACTGACTGCCGTCCATGTGCATACCCTTGTTGTAACTCATGCTTCCTCTCTCACATGACCAGTGGATGGCTCGTGTGTGTAAATGCTCCACTGGCAGCACTCTAGCCCTGTGTCTGCTATAGAGCAATTATGTCGCTATGATTCAGCTTCTCTTGGCCCACTTCCTGGATGCATTTAGCACCACCTGTTTCCATACACAGTCACCTGGGCGCCTGACACTGCTGCTCATGGGCATGGCATGAAGTATGAGCTCGGGGGATGGAGAAAGACGGCTAAGCTATGCTTAGTCAGTGAAACATCACATACGACAGAGATACAGTCAGCTATGTTTAAGCAATATCATACAAGAGGGAGTGCTTTTGTGCTATATCAGTGCAGCTGTGATGCGGTCATGGGTGCAAGGACGTGGCCGAAGATGTCACAGCCGTGCTGATAATCAGTACAAAAGCACAACCTTGAGTGTGATATTGCTTTTATATAACAGTTCCACAAACACCAGTTATTATAAACAGATTATGATTTGTTTATTTATTTAAACTGTTATTTTGCTCTGCCAACACGTATCCATCCACGACTGTTAGATTTAACTGACCACAATTGGCAGAGCCAATGTATGTAGCCAAAAGATGAAGAGAATAAACGATAGAGGTGATGGACAGTTCTGAGAAACTTATAAGATTTACTTTATATTTCTACTTATTCCCCTTTTAATAGCATACGGTAACATGGAAAGCTAGTGTGCTAGGGTGTATAAACCCTTGTTCCATGCATCATGTAGTGCCCTTGATCAGGGATTACAGAGGGATTTGGAATTCAACCTTCAGTTAGAAACTAGTTAGACAACACAGTTAGTTCATAAGCAATCTAGAATGACATAGAAGCGATTACTAAGGAGACAATGTGTTGTTTAAGATGACAACGTTATCAGGTGTGTTTTCTTACTGAAACTGCTTCCATGACTGGGTTTGAATGTGGGTTTTGGCAGGCGGCTGCTCTCCCCTCAGTACTGCACACTGTACAGATTTACTTTCACCCATGCTGGCAACCGACAGTTAGTGTAATTAGCCATGTAATTAGGAACACCTGTGACACAGAGTGATACATAGAGTTAAACCTCCCAGTGCAATTACTATCTACTACCGCCGCTTGTGGAAGGCCTCACGTCCAATCAGATTACTTGGTTGGAATTAACTTTTGCATAATTAAATATGTAGAGCCTAAATATATCTTCATACAGTAATAAAAAGTGTCCAGTTCTCCAGTTGGAAAGCTTGAATTCAGCCTTGTGAACTAGATTGTGGTCCGAGATCACAATATGGATGTGAAGCCAGCATTTCAGTAAACGGCACAAAATGCTAAAAAAATACCGTAGCAGAGATGATAAATGTATAAAAAGCTCAGAGAGTTTTCTGTTTTCTAAACATGAACTATCTCTTCTTCTGTATCAAGTCCTGTATTGTGGCCTATCCAATTGCAGGCATTTATTTAAATCCTTCAGCAGGAGGCAGCTCATCTGACCAGAGATTTTGCATCATCGATCTCCAGAGACTAGCAGAGACACCAGGACAGAAAAGGGAGTATTTTGACCAAATTTTTATTTTATTCCACCTCATACTGCATGTTCTCTTACCTTCTCAGAAACACTCGGAAAGACTGGACAAAAAGAAATGGGTTTATTACAATCTATAGGACTATTCAATACGTTACCACTTTAAATTGCCTTAATTATCGGCTGAAATGAGCATTAAAAACTAACTGATGTCGCCTTATAGTCATGTACAGTACATTGCTTATGAATTGCTTTAGGAACTCGTATCAGTGTAACCTTCAGAAATGAGGAAAATAGTGAAGAGAAAGTATGTGTATAAGGAAAAATGTAGAGAATAAGGGACTTTCCTGCTTGTGCTTCTGTGTTTTGCTTTACTGGTCAATTTTACTTTGTTATTTCTCCATCCTACACACAGACATTACCATTAGCCCTGTTATTGTCTAACATTTGCATATCCACAGAACAGCACTGTCATTGTTGTTAGACAGTACGTGCAGCAGAGGAAAATTTCACACCCTGGCACCGATGCCAACACAGTCATGAAAACACACCACAACCAGGAAAACACACCACGGCTATGAATACACACCACATCCATGATGACACACCATGTTGGCTGGTCTTGAGAGCTTTCCTCTCAATGATTTTACAGCTGATACAGTATCTCTCTTTAAATGTTATATAAGTGAGCCTGGTCCAGTGTAATCATACGTCAATAAGTATAACCAGGAGTGGAATGGTTTAAAACAGAAAGGTCTTTCCAGTGACCAGTCTAACAGCATTTATTACCCCTCCAGGAAACGCAAATTGAATGTACCACAAACTTTCACAGATTACATTTTCTGGCCGATCAAATTGTTATTATTGCAAAAAAAAATTATAATGTAATGAAAACAAATGTTGGTCATGAGCTTATTCCTTCTCTACATATCTTCCACCCAAGGCAACACACTTCTGCCAAACGATGGTGGAGACCAGTTTTTGAAGAAGCCTTCTTGTTGACTCTTGAGGAAAAGTATCACCTCGGTAATCACCCCACCTCAGTGGTTTCTTTAACTAATGGAAGAGAAAGAGGTCACTGGGTGCAAGGTGGGGGGGGGGGTGTAGGGGGATGAGGCATGAATTTTGTACACCAAGTCACCCTCAATTTCACTATTTCATGAACTAAATGTGCTGTGTCAACCGTGTGCGCCATTTTGATTTTGACCCCTGAGCGACATTTACATGCAGAATTACACCGCAGGTTTTTTGGACAAAAAGAAATGTTCATGAACGTACTCATTTCTGTAGACATAATTTGGGCAAATATTTTCTGTTTTTTCATAAGATAATATGAACTTTATGACCGCGGCTCATATACAATTTTTTCCCTCTACTGTATGTTTAATATTCATTTGTGGTCAAGCATCTGTTTTTATGCCAAGCTTAGCAATAATGTCAGGAGATATGCTTAGCCACAAAAATTTAGACTTTTTTAAATTATCTGTGTTGGATTGGCACCCTGTCCATGGAGATGGTACCTCGCCTTCCCTAAGTACCCTGGGATAGGTTTCAGGCCCCCCGCGACCCTGTTATACAGGATAAAGCTGAGTGAATGTGTGAGTGAAAAAGATTAAAATACGCTGATCATAAATAACATTAATACCACTGCAAGGTGACTGAAAAAACATTGATTATCAATTATATATCCATAAACTGGTGACATGGACACTCAGTGCATTACAGTCTGTTGTGTGTGCAGGCAAAGACATCAAGGTTGTTGATCAGCTTCCAAATTCTTATTCTAATCGAGCGTCTATGGGATGTGCTGGACAAGTCTGATCCATGGAGGCAACAACTGCACAACCCACATCAGCCAAAGGTTTTGGCACTAATGTCCCGGTGCAAGACATCACAGCACACCCCCAGAGGGCTTCTGAAGTAATGCACCGGCACCACAGGGGGAGCCTACACAGTATTGAGTGTAATATTATGTCTGATTGGTGTATTCATTTTGCTAAGCAGTCCAGGCAATTTCTCTAATTCACCCCATGTTTACTGTAATGTTGTTTTTTTTTGCCTTGTAAAAAATACCTCAAATTATTTTCTTTATTGGATATGGAGACACTGAGTCTTGCATTGCTCCTCCTCTGTCTTGCCTCCACCCCCTGGCGAGCTTGAGCCATGTGGAGGACTGGCTGGTGATCAGAGGGGCAGCTGCTATGTTTGATCTGTATGCTCACTGCTCCACACGACATCCATGGTGCGGAGAGAGGATGTCTAATAAAGCTCCTTCATTTCCTTTTATTTTCATTTCGTCTTCATGATCTCTTTTCTTGGTCCATATGCCTGCTCTTGTTTATGTTCTAGTTGGCTTTTTCTCATGACTGGACCTTCTCACCGCTTTTTCTTTATAGCTTAGACATGAGGCCTAGGCTGGATTAGATCAATAAGATGCCTAATTAAGTGTAAATGTTGTACTTGTTGTGGCTAATTTGATATTGTGTAGTCTTCTACGTTCAATTCAATTCAATTTTATTTATATAGCGCTTTTAACAATGGTCATTGTCTCAAAGCAGCTTCACAAAAATGAA
>JAQMYL010000010.1:16537279-16547508 GCA_030014365.1 Clarias pachynema | reverse complement strand
TTCAGCAATTCCTTAGAAGTATCACAGTTACATCATCTGACAATACAGTACAATAAAAATATCTTACAGTAAGAAGCAAACCATTTGCTTTTTGGACACTTAAACAGACGTTATCATTACATTTCTGCTGTATTCTGTAGACTTTGTAAATTCACATATTTCTTCTCTTTCCTGTTTGCGGCTTAAATAATCTAAATTTAGCTCCCAAAGCACTATTAAATAGAATAGTAAGCAGATATTGGAGCAAGACTACAACATACAGTAACTGTATGCATATAAATGGTGCACAAATAAATTATGCTGCACTAGAAATAAATTAAATTACATAATATTTTAAAAGGGCACATTGTTTCCATGTAAGTTTAACATGCAAGTCTTCCAAAGTGACTTTGATTTGACTGCATAAAAACAATGTTCATATTTACAGAAGTATTTGAACGAGGGTCGTATTACTTAAAGGTATTTTTACGAGAAATCTTTGCATTTAAAAGTATTACTGGAAGCCCTTACTTATGGCAATTGTACAGAGAAAATGAAATTACTTGTACTTTGTCTGTATTGCTTTATGGTTCATAAAATCATTTATGACCCATCAAAGTCAGCAATTTAAGCCACAAAGAAACACAAAGTATATTTAATTTATACATTTAAAGATATGTTTTGTATGCATCCCTAAGCCTGCTTTCATATATTACAAATATCTTTATGTGTGTGTGCGTGTGTGTGTGCGTGTGTGTGTGCGTGTGTGTGTGTGCGTGTGTGTGTGCACTTCTGCTTCACTGAGCTACTCATCTGCTCATCAATTTAGCATTTCACTAAATGGTGCCTGAGGCACATCTTCAATGGGTCTGTTACCTCCCACGCTGGCTGGCTTTGAGCTCCACAACACCCCAACCATATCACAGGTTCATGACAGTAACTAATGTCTTTTAGGGAGACTATGGGTGGACTAAATGGTCAGTATGACAAAGTTCACAGAGTTCTGTATCCAGGCATATTCATGGAATGTTTCCTAGAAGGGACAAGTGTGGTAGGAAAAGGTACACAATCAACGAGGATGACTGCAGCAGCCATGAGAAGATTGTCAAGCAAAGCTGATTCCAGAACTTGGGAGCTTTACAAGGAGTGGAGTGAGGCTGGAGGCAGGACAAATCCTGGTGAAACAGAGAAAAAATGTCCAAATGGATAAAAAATTCACAAGGTCTTTACCGGCCCTGCCTGTCTCTCTCGACCGGCCTGTTTGTGCATGGCTGTCATTCAGGGTGTGCATGGAAGGCTGTTAAGTGTGTGTTTCAGGAATGGGTTCACTGGCACATCACAGGATAATGTGCACTAGTTAATGTTCATTAATGTTCTGGAGTAATGAAGACTAATTGAGTACATAGAGTTGGTCAGTGTATAGAAAGATGGAGAAGATGTAAAAAAAAAACGAGCTGTTGTTTGGCAATCAACATCCTCAAGTGGCGAGCAATGTTTTAGAGGAGAACACCATTGTGGTAAGATGAATGTTATAGGTTAGACTTTATATTCAGTTGCAATTCAGTCCTTTTCCAGCAGGACTTAGCACCTGCACACAGTGCCAAAATTAACACTAACTGGTTTGCTGATTATATTACTGTGCTTGACTGGCCTGCCAACTTGCCTGACCTGAAGCCCATAGAGAATCTGTTGAGTATTGTCAAGAGGAAGATGAGAAACACAAGGACCCAACAATACAGATGAGCTGAAGGCTGCTATCAAAGCAACCTTGTCCTAACGTCTCAGCAATGCTACAGACTGATTGCTTCCATATCGTGCTGCACTGATACAGTAATTCATGCTAAAGGAGCCCCGACCAAGTACTGACTGCATAAATGAACATATTTTTCACATGTTGGACATTTCTGTATTTCAAATCTGTTTTTGATTTATTTTAGAAAATATTTTAATATTTTGAGATAATCAGCCGTAATCAACAAAAAATTTTAAATATCTTATGATTTAACATTTAATGCATGCAGAATATGAGTCGAACTTTTTGACTTAGATCACGAAATAAAAAGAACTTATTCACTATATGTACTGTATATGTATATATACTACTATACATGCCCTAAAGCTGCTGTTAAAATCCATTGGGAGTTGTGGAGCTGTGATGTGAACAAGTTGAAATTCACTGTGGGACCATTACACTGCTGTGTTAAGGGGCAAGAGCACTACCGGCCTCTTCATCACTCATCCTGTGGCTGCTGATAGCGCTTTTATCTTACTGTTAACTGTAGGCCAGCTGGGGAGTAATTATGTAATTATGCAAGATCTTCTAAAATATTATTATTATTATTATTATTATTGTTGTTGTTGTTGTTGTTGTAATTAAGAAAACACCGCTGAAAAAGTAAGGATGGCTAACTGGTATCTGTGTCAGTGCCTAACTAAAACCAACAACCACAACAGATTAATACTCAGGATTACTCACACATACAGTACACACACAACCAGTGATACACTCTCTATGTAGTGATAGTGACCCAGTGTCGTTCTCTGTGTATCTGTTAGCCAGCCTGAGAGAACAGGGCAGAGTACTTTGCTCTGTCACTTCACTGAACTGCTAACTGATATGTCAGAAAATCAATTAATTACTTTTAAGTAGCAGTTAACGGCATCCACACAATACAGCGGCATTAATTATTGAAGAGGACTGAAGCAGAGTTAGTTCTCCTCCCCCTCTCTTAACTAAAAGGCCCATAGAGTGAAGGGAAATAAGAAGGAAAAGAAGAAAATATAGTATGGAGATGGGAGGAAGGAGGGCTACCGGGTATAATATGGGTAAACAATCATTGGTGGTAAAAAAAATAAATAATTTAAATAATAAAAAGGCAAAGGTCCTTTCCTGGCATCAAAAATGCATGGCCTTTGAAGATATTCTGATACTTACTGTAACTACTGATACCCTTCTCTATGAGAAAATGAATATGAGATACTGAGTATTTGTCTCTGACAAAAGGTATAAAAACCTACATGCCTACTGGTTCGGGCAGCATTGATTGCCTAAGCCTCAGGAAGCTCAAGGGGCATTATTGATCCTGTGTGCCCAGCACTCTTGGCCTCAGGGTCTCCTGTCTCTTGGGGCTGATGGGGACAGACTGCTTCTGGCCAGTTTAGAAGACAACATATTCATCTGGAGGAAAATCAGTACATGGCCAAACCATTTTGTGTGGCGCTCTAGTTGTTTTTAGGATATTTTCTGGAACATCCCACAATGTCACTGTGCTGCTCCGTGTCCAGCCAGTATTCTCCCTGCTTGAAGACTGTAGTAAGTTTGGCTTCTCTCTCAAACTTTGGTTGTGGAGTCAGAAAAAAAACTATTACTGATGCTTCTGTCATGGATTAGCTGTTTTTTGGCAAATCTTTGTAGCATTAGTGTGACCACTGACTCTAACTGTAGGTATGAATGTGAATATACATGGCAATAGATTTATCCTCAAGTGGACACTGTATTCATTAATTTATTAACTTGTATTTACTTACAAGATCTGCAAGGAAATGTATTACCAATTTGCTCATGCTCTACAAACACTAAATAAGGAATTGTTTGATTTAAATGGATGCACTAATGGATAGATGAGGCTGATGGAAAACTATATCCTATACAGTGTGTGTATACTTGGATCTGTGCAACAGAATTGAACATTCTTAAAACCAGTTAAAATAAACCTTAATTTTTGTCTTTTCCTCTTGCTTTTCATCCTCATGCAAACTTCATGATGCCCTTATTTCTCAGACGTCATGGTCATGGCAGAAGGACAAAAAAAAAAGTAGTGAAAATCATTTTAGTTGCTGAATGAAATTAGCAGGTTTGAAGTGCCCCAAGGCAAAAAGCCTGCCTTGTCTCCTGTGGCCAGGGTTAGTGAGGGAATATATTAGTTATGACTGCTAGGTCCTTCTTCAGCCTTTACTTGTGCATTTTCAGAGATTTTTTTTATTATGTTGTCGGGCAGTGAGGAAGGAATGACTATATAAGGAAAGGAGTGAAAGGAATATTCTGAAATATTTTCTGGAGAACCTCTGAAGACTCTTGTTAATCAGATTAACTCCACCAAACCCAGATATGAACTACTTCATTCCCTCTGGACCTCTATCTTGGGCCATGTACCTCATGAGGAAGAGTCAGAACAGCACCAAGCTCTTTGGTAATGAGAGAACTGTCCTGTTTTCCAGTCTTTTTGTGTTTTTGACCTTTTTTTTGTTATAATCGTTTCCTCAATTTTCTTGTATTTTTCCTCAAATGTAATTATGTTCTACTCAGTTAATTCTGCTAAATGAGTATAATATAATTATATTAAAGGGAATGTAATTACACAGAAGGAAAGATTTTGGGATTCTTTTTTTTTTTTTGCCTTTCTGTGGTGTTTTTAGGGCATGAAAAGAATTAATGTAGTTAAGCTGTTAAAACGGATCGTTGAAACACTGTTGAGCGTGTAATCTTTCGATGCTGGTCAATAAATTTTATAGCTGACAAGCACTATTGATCTCTAGACTTAAAAGTTATCAAATAACACCAGCTCAGAGCTGTAGGCCGGCATACTGTACAGTACAGTGGTGTCCTAGAGCTCCTCGACTTGCACAGATAATGCAGATTTTTGAATTTAGTTTGTTTAGTTTAATCATTGAGATGTGTAGTTCATTCCAGATTACATTATTAACAGTAAAATTTGAATATTAATTTGGGAAACTGGGCAATTAACAAAATAAGGGACACACAGTAATAAACAATGAGGATTTGTTTGTTAGATGTTAATAAGAATGTTAACCTGCATTTATATACTGCATGCTTTTTATTCACAAATTACTATATAGGCATATTTTTCTATCTTATATATTTTACTAATTACTGTTGTAATTATAAATATTCTATCAGAGCATTCTGTGGCAATACCCAGTGTGTCAGCTGTAACATAAAGTGCCATTAACCTGATTTTAAATTTTTGTTAAAGTGCAGGACTAAAGTTGCTGGCTGTGTATAAAGTATATATATATAGTATTGTGTATAGTATAGTAGAATATAGTAAAATGCCTACCCTGTTAACTATCTTCACTGATTTAAAAAGTAATTTCCTTTTATGCATTTTAAAAATATGTGTAGGCCAGTTTTAATTGTCTAACCTACCTAACATAACCTAATAATTTAAATATTCAATATATCAGTGATTTCATTGTGCTGTCTCCTAAACAATTAAACAAATTTAAAAAGTTACATTGGAGCATAACAGCTGGAAAAGTGAGCAATAGGCAGATTTGTGAGTTTAGAAATAATGAAGATGGGAAATTCGATATGGAAGGAATTATTGAGTATTTAAGCTACCTAGAAGAATGATCACCTTTTGGACCCTCAGTACTGTAACTGGTGAAGGACAAGGACACTGCGTAAAGACACCGATTCCATCAGGAAACAGAAATGGACAGGAGGTTCGTTCATGGTCTGCAGTGGTTCTCAATCCTGAGATTGAAGTCTTTTCCTTTTACACTTCAGTTCAGGAAAGGATGTTAATAATTTGATTAGTTAAATCAGAAAACACTAAAATATCTGGGATAAGGTGTCCTCCAGGATCAGGGATCAGAACCACTGGTGTATTGTACATGAAGAGAAAGGCGATAACAGCCCTGCGCTCTCATGGAGGTGGTTTGCTGCCCCCTTTTGGTTGTGTTCTTGGGGATTGATCACAGCTCCTGCAGAGCAGTTAGAGAGCAGAAAGGTTTAGTATCTTCAGACCGAAGATGATGTGGACTGGGAGGATAATTGAATTGACTTTACGTGAGTTATCACTGAGTAACTAGTCTTGTTGACAGATGCTGGTCCCACTTTATTCATATCAGGGTGAAAAACGTTTTCTAACTAAAAACGAACAAACTTGTAATGAGGGCGCGCGCCGGGCCAAGGAATTCCATTGACGGTTCTGGCTGTCACAAGTCGGACTCTTCGGACATTTCCCTGATTGGACGAGCCTTTGCGTCTAGCCAATGACATTATCTGACGGGCTCCAGCATGCAAATGATCCGCGCCGTGCTGCATTCCAGCACAGCCCAGTGGCAGTAAAAGCCCGCCTCCCTGCCTGGAGATTCATTCATATCACATCAGCGCTCTGGTTCAGACCTAAACGCGGCGAACGCATCCCGAAACCATCAAGAAGAGCGCGTTCCTGAGACTGCTGAACAAAAACACCGGACAAGGAGAACATTAAAAGTGCTTTGAAGTCGTTTCATAACGTGGAGATTCCTTACGTGAAAGTTTGAAACTGACAATTGAGTTGATTCCTATTGGCTGAAGATGTGTGGACGAGCGTGTGAGCGCAAATGTTAGATTTATTCGGAAATCTTTGAGAAGAATTGTTTTGCAACTTTCCTCCTCGCTGCAAGACGCACGGACGCGCAGTCGGGAACGCGCGCTGTCAACGCGAACAGCAGACTAACCCGCGTCGCAGTTCTTTTTTTTTTTTTTTTTGGAGACCCGGCTTTACGCGCAGCTCAAAAGCAAAACCTCAAATAGGATACCAATGGTTTTCCTTTGGGACGCCAAATACGGTATGGTTGCGTTTCGTGATACACACACACTCACACACACACTGTAGTTTCTATGTGATGCAGTCTATTTGGTTTCTTCGACTGTTGTAACCTGTTTTTGGAGAGGTCTGCTTTGCGCCGAAATGAAAGTTCCCAAAAGTGCATACTCTCTCTCTCTCTCTCTCTCTCAAACACACACACACACACACACTGGCTGTGTGCTGGTCCAGTGGTGCACTGGAGACGCGTTGACACTTTCCGCGTGTCTGGTGTGTTTGGAAAGAACACAGAAGTAGTAAGCTGAGCGGAGCAGCTAAAACCTCTTAACCACACTCATGTGGCATCGATTGTGGTTGGCTGAGTGACAGGAGGCCGGGCTCAGTGTCAGGAGCAGCGCCGCGGGTTCAATGCTTTCATGCGCCTAAGAGGCGATCCTGGCACGCGCCCTGCTCAAGGGTGTTAACCGGAGTAAAGCACACACATACACACACACACACACTACTCACGAGAACTTATTATTGTTATTATTATTTAACTTTTTTTTATTTGTTGTTAAACATTTTCTGCACAGTTTTGAATGAACATCTTCAGTGTGCGAGGGCAGGTGGAAAGAAATGAATGCTGTAAAATGAATACAGCCTTGGTATCCAGATGATTAGATTATTATTCTAATGATCATGAACGTTTCTTTTTTATTTCATTTGTTTATTTATTCAGTCTGAACCCGACTTTTTTTTTCTGGAAATTAATTACAATTAGGATAGCTTTAGGACCCGTTTGCATCTCATAACCCTGCGCAACAAGACTGCTTTGATAGATCCATGTAGTTAGAGAGACGATATAAAGGTTTGATAGTAAACAGTGTCGGTGTGGATGTGTTTCAGACCAGGCCCCCCACCGCCGCTTCACGCCGCCCTCCTCCAGCCTGGGCACGGGGAAGATGAGCGAGGCTCTCCCCGCCATGGGAGCGCACGAGGGCGGCGGCGGGAAACTGCGCATGTGTGACCGCAGCATGGAGGTCCTGTCCGAGCACCCGGGAGAGCTCGTGCGCACCGACAGCCCCAACTTCCTGTGCTCGGTGCTGCCCACACACTGGCGCTGCAACAAGACTCTGCCCATCGCCTTCAAGGTACCCGCGCGCCATGCGTAATGTGTCCGGTGTGCGCCCTCACCCAAGGGTTAGGATGATCAATGAACAAAAATAAAACACAGTTAATAATTATTATTAAAGTAGAAAGACATAATATATGATTATTATAAGAGCAAATTATTATGTTTTCTTCCTTAAAAGTAATATAGAGTTTATGTTATTATTAATATTTACATTTAAATACATACTTATAATATTGCATTATTTACTAATTTAACTGTCCGTAAAATTATCAACCATCCAGCAAATTCTATCATGTTAATAAATTAATCTAAAGATCAAAATAACCCTGAATTCAAGATCAAAGGTTTTTGTATCAAATCCATTTTTTCTTTTTTTTCTTTTTTAAACCTATATCAGCTGCACCATTTCCTTTCACTGAATAGTGGCTTTTGTTTGATATTTTAAATACAAGCTATCTTTACAATTTAGGAGGAAATCCCCTGGTAAAGCCCTGCTGTTAGTCTAGCTGCAGGCCGATGGTGTTAAAGGCGCGTTTAACATTCCTTCACCGCGCCGCGTCGGATCTCCAACACACACCGCAACATCATCTGCGTTCAGGGACAAACACGCGGAGAAAAACCCCAGTAGTGACTTCACACCTCCAGGGTTCAGACAAATCCGGATGGGCATAAATAATCACCCCCTGTGCGTGTTAGCTCCAACTGCAGAGTTATCTGGAAACAGAAAGTGTTATTGTGTGAGAGGAAGCTTGCGTAAGAGGCAGAAACTGAATCACTGCGAGCAGGATCAAAAACAGACAATAATAATAATAATAATAATAATTATTATTATTATTATTATTATTATTATTATTCAGTGTATAAATATTGTATAAAGATAAGCTGAAACACAATCACATTAACATGGAACAACTTAGAACAGCTTAGACACAAATTACTGGATATTTAAACTTATAGAAAAAGAAAGTATTATTATTATTATTATTATTATTATTGCAATGGATTGATGTCCCATCCAAGATGAAGTTCAATAATAATAATAATAATAATATTCATAATAATCATCATTATCATATTTGGGTAAAAAAAAAATCTAAATAAAAATTTGGGTTAATTGCCCCCTCAAAAAAAAAAAAATTCTAAACAAAATTAAATAAGAAAAAACCTTTCCCAACAGTGCGTGACTGACGGTACCTGTAGTTAATGACCTAAAAACCAGTGTAAAGGTCTATCCACTATCCACAAAGATCAATGACAAACTTCAAAGCACTTTTGTAAGTTGCTTCAGATAAGAGCATCTGCCAAATGCCTAATTGTAATAATAATAATATGTTTTTTGAATAATATGAATAACGACATCCCAAAACCGACAGGTCGTTGCCCTTGGCGACATCCCCGATGGCACACTCGTGACCGTAATGGCAGGAAATGATGAGAATTACTCTGCCGAACTGCGCAACGCCACAGCAGCCATTAAGAACCAGGTGGCCCGTTTCAATGACCTGCGCTTTGTGGGTCGCAGCGGAAGAGGTAAGCCCTTAATGTGCAGCTGATGTAGATTACTGTCACTTTTGGTGTGTGCTGCGTTTCTTTCCTCTTCTCACTTTCATGCTCTTCACCCATTGTCACCGAGCTGGCAGAGAAAATACATGTGTGTATTTCATCCTATTGTATCCTGGACAAGCTCTGCCTGATACGTACATCTCCCTGTTTGTTTCTCTGCTCTGTTTTTCACACACAATCACACACACACACACACACACACACACACACACACACACACACACACACACACACACACACACACACACACACAGGATATACAAGTAAGATGAATGTAGCTGGACTATAACAAAACAATCATGAGGATGTTAGCCATAATGATGCCCGTCCCTGTGTGTACATTAATGAACGCCTTGTATTTCCATACATATGTGGGTATTTGATATGAAACAATAATTTTCTCGTAATCTGTTATTAAGCCTTCCATTTATAGACATTTCGATATGACTCCTGCAATGACAGGTGCAGCCAAATGCTGAATCTTATCTATTAAAAACAAGCCTCTATTTATACTAGTGAGCTCTTGATCAGCCTATTGCGTCTCTGAGTCAGACCACCATCTGTTCAGCTACTGTACGGCGCTGTGTTTACGTACACCGAAACAGAGTAACATCTGCCTTTGTCGTGTAGAGACAGTAGGTCACGTTCAGGTGACTGAAGGGTTAACATCCCACTTCCAACTGATGCCTCTTGAATCTTTTTGCATTATTATTGTATCATGCAGTTTCTAAAGCATACAGCTAATGATAAGATTATTAGATTACAGCTGTGTGTGTGTGTGTGTGTGTGTGTGTGTGTGTGTGTGTGTGTGAGCATCTCGACATAACTTGTCTGTCAAATTTATATCCTCGATGATCAATCAAGAATTTTTGGAAGTTGTGGAAGTATATATGTAATAGACATAGAAACAATATGAATTCACTATACTAGTATTATTAGTAACATTAGTAAATAATGTAGTGTGTGTGTGTGGGGGGGTGGGGGGGGGGGGGGGGGGGGGGGGGGGGGGGGGTGGG
>JAQMYL010000010.1:16426064-16438660 GCA_030014365.1 Clarias pachynema | reverse complement strand
TGAGGATGGGTTCCCTGTTGAGTCCGGTTCCTCTCAAGGTTTCTTCCTATTAACATCTCAGGGAGTTTTTCCTTGCCACTGTCGCCCTCGGCTTGTTCATCAGGGACAATCTGATAATTTTGATTCATACACATTCACATTCCATACAAACTTAAATAATTCTTTTGATTGTGTAAAGCTGCTTCGCAACAATGACAATTGTTAAAAGCGCTATACAAATAAAATTGAATTGAATGTGAGCCTCCACTGCCCCGCTGTTATTTCCTAGTATTTTGTGCTGTTTCAGTACAAATGGGTTTGAACTTTCTGCAAGAAAAATGTATAACCCAAATCCACCAATGAGCACAAGTTCAGGCTTTTGACCTGAGTACACCAGTCACCAGACCAGACCAGACCAGACCAGACCAGAACTGTAACACTGTGACATGGAGAGTCCATGAGGTGATGTGGAGAGTGTGTGTGTGTGTGTGTGTATGTGTATATGTGTGTGTGTACTGTAGAGTGATGTCACTCACCATCATTACTGAGGGAGGAGTCTCACTGGGGTTACTGTATATTGCCCAAAAAAAAAAATCTAAGGGGAGGGGTGCCAATAATAATGACGTGAGTGTTTATTTATTTATTTTTTAATTAATTAGGCACCAAGGTATTTCTCCACAGGGTTTGTGCCAGCAGATGTAGAGCTTGTTTCTGTCCTGTCCAGAGGTCCAGCATAAAGCGCACGAGACCCCACACTTTACACACTAAACCTCCAGCTCACATGATTCACTCCACACACACACACACACACCACAGAGACACTGACAGCATTCACTCCCTCTTCTTCTACAGTACTTACACACATGACAAAATGTAAACTCACTCAATAAACAGCGCGTTCGCCGACCGTTTCTCTTTTCATAGCTCGTGCGTAGCTCCACGCGCACGTCTTCCGCTTCCGGTTAATATGAGTGATGAATTCTGGGAGTTGGAGTTCGTTTTTCACAATAGCCAAACAACTGTAGATAATATTATTTTATCCCTCTCACTCATCTTCTACACCGCTTTATACTGTATTCAGTGTACACTCTGGACAGGGTGCCAATCCATCACAGGGCACACACACACCCACCCACACACACACACACACACACACTCCGGAGGAAACCGGAGTATCAGGAGGAAACCCAACAAGCACAGGGAGAACATGCAAACTCCATGCACACAGAGATGGGAATCGAACCCGGACCCTGGAGGTGCAAGGCGACAATGCTAAACACTACACCACCATGCCGCCTATATTATATTACATGATACAAAAGAGGAGAATCTGATTTTCTGACAAGATCTTTTCTATAAAAACACGGGCTAAGACACACTGATGAACGTAATCTAAGATATTTCATAAGGTTTGTTTTTTACAAACATTGTAGAGTTAAAGCCAGCCAAGTGTATTTTCTGGCATTAAATCAAAAAAGGGAACACACTGTGCCAGACAATAAAAAACTCTCAAATTCAGATCAATACTTTTAATCTTCATTATTTATATTAAATTAACACATAAATTAAGGATTATTCATTTGTTATTAATTTATTAATTATAAAATGTCTAAAGTAAAATTGTATTCTTCACATCAAATGAGAAAAAAAGTATAAGAAAAGAAAACATAGTTCACTAGTTGACAAACTGACAAAAAAAAAGTATTTTTTGGAGAAAAAAAAATTAGTTTTTAATCAGTATTATATGTTTAGATTCATCTATAATATCTTTCTAAATAGTGTGTGTGCCCACTCATCAAGCTGTTTTTAAGGTTTGTAAAGAAATCTGACATGTAGACGATGTAACACACTGGCAGCAAAAAAGACATAAAACTGTACGTTGCCTTGTCACTGGGGCTACACCTTTAACTTTAAAGCATCAATAAGTAACTTTTATCTGGACAATATACAGTACTGTACAACAGTCTTGAGTCACCTCTTATTTCTTCATATTAAATAAAATTAAATGACGCAAAGTAAATTAAAGAAATAGGAACAAATGTTATACTGCGACAGGCTAAAGATGAAATTAGTAGTTTTTGTAACATCCTCAGCAGCGACCTCATTTCCCCTCTCATCTGTTCCAACCACTCAGCATTCAGCATCACCAGTAGACTAATCACCGGCCTGATCATCTCTCATCATCTGTACCTGTCTCTCACTGGTTCATGCCTTAAGTTAAGATGGTTTTATGCTTGAATCATTCATAGGTCACTGGGTAGCTTAACAAACAAAAAACATTCCTCTGAAAAAACCTGATAAAAATGAGAGGTAAAATGTCCTTCAAGAAGCCTGGAGAACCCTTCCTCAACTACATTAAAATACAAGAAAGTGCGGTTCTTGTACAGAAAAATATGAATAAATGAGGGCACAGGGGTGTCAAGATTTTTGCACAGTACTGTACATCTATAAAAAAAAAGATTTAAGGTACATAATTGGACCGTAATTCCTTTTCAGAGTAAAAGTTCAAATGTACAGTAAGCTGAATGCACGTTTCTTTGTGAAACAGTTTCTAAGCATGAAAATTTCTAAAATCCTCACAGTGTTTATGTTCATGTGCAGAAGAATTATCACTTTCTAAATGAATAATGGCGTATTTTGTCATGTTTGGTAATTTGAAGCTCAAGTTTTCATTAAGTTTATTTCTTCACTTTCCTACTCAATAACATGTTAAAAAACTTAATTATGACATCAGTAACTCAGTTTACAAAATCTTCAATATTTTCCAAAACAAATCTTTACTAAAATTTTGTTTGAACAGATTACATGTCTCTCAAACCAAAAGTCCATTCTCACTCATAAAAACTGTCAGTCATTCTCTAAAGTCTGGAGCCTAATCCAGGGGACTTGGAGCACAAGGCAGGATACACCATCAACGATCTGCCAATCCATCACAGGGCACAGGCACACACACTCACACACTACAGGCAAAATCTGCATGTCTTTGGACTGTTGGAGGTAACCGGAGTACCCCGGAAGAACCCCAATGCACACAGACCCGATCCATCGACCCTGGAGGTGCGAGGCCACTGTGCCGACCACTATGCCACTGTGCCTCCCCCAAATGCATTCTCACTCTCACTCACCATCTGTACCGCTTTATTATGTATACAGGGTCACAGAGGGGTTTGGAGTCACTCACCCAAATGCCTTACCATTCTAATACTTCTGAAGGAGGAGTTATGGTCAAGTGTACACATCCTTTTTGCCGAAGAGTTTATAAGATGAAGGTATTCAATCCAGTAGGACATGCTGGTTACAGAATGACCAATTCTTCTTTCTTTTAAGACATAATAGGTCAAGTGATAAGAAAGCTAGAAAATAATAAAACCTGGCAAAGATATTTTGGATTTTTTCAGATTTATACAACCTTTACACCCACATGGCCCATTACAGACTACCACAGAACTAACAACTGTGAAACTATCAGGCTGCTGCTTGGATAAACCAAACTTTTGAAATCTCCATTGACTTTCCTTTGTTTGGGATATGCGGAGCCGCTCCAGATGGTCCCAGTTATAGTCTCCAATGTAGCGTTTTACTCATTAACAGTCCCCACTCAGTCCCACTCACAGACATCACAGGCTCACATAAAGAAGAAGCTGTAAAACGTTAAATTTTTTTGCAAGCAGAAAACAAAACAGCAAACATTTCCCCCGGCCCCCTCCCATTTAGTTCTACAAAGCGCCAGGCCCTTGCCACGTACTGAGTGCCACAGGCTGGGTGGGTATCGGGCTCGATCAGCCAACTTGTTATGTTTTGCAGGAGTGATCCAATCTGGAGTTATTCTTATAACTAATTAAACAAAGTGAAGCTTTGCTGGGAAAACTGCACACATACTGTATACTCCCAGTGCTTGGTGGGTTTCATGCGGGTACTTAGGTTTCCTCCCACAGTCTAAAGACATGCAGATTAGGCACATTGCCATTTCCAAATCGCACCATAGTGTGTGAATAAGTGTGTGCGCCCTTCAATGGATTGGCACCCCATCCAGGGTGTATCCTACCTTGTGCCCTAAGTCTCCTGGAATAGCCATGACCCTGTATGGGAATAAAACGATATAGACAAAATTTGCAAAATACAGTTTAACAGTTTTATAATGAGTGGAGTGAAAAGCTCTCTCTGCATGGAAAAAGGCTGAAGAGTCGATAGAGGGCAGCATTCATCCATGAAATGTTCACAAGCCCATATTTTTGCTTTGAAAGGTGATTTTATTGTTTTAGCTGGCAGTAAGACATGGTGTGGGGAGAAGTGTAGAGAGAGAGAGAGAGAGAGAGCGAGAGAGAAGCATTGCTGGCATCCTTAAATTTCTCCCATTAAGGTTTACTTTCCACACCTTCAAACCAACACAAAAGAGTAGAAATATAGTCTTCCTTATAGTCCTGTCCTTGATCTCAGGAACAGTGGAGGAGGTAGCAATGAAAATACATCCACATACCTATAACTGAAACTGATACAGGTGCAAAAGCTTATAAGTCAACCTTTAAGTAATAACACTGAGCGCAAAGCACTTCACATAATTCACATAAGCACAAGGTTTCCATTGTTTTTCTTCTTCAGCCTATGAACGTTTTTAAAAAATGAGGTCGGAATACAGTTTGCCCAAATTGCTACCAATAGAAAATCGAAGTTGTGCCTATTTTATGAGATTCACAAGTCAGTTTTGGGAATCACAATATCTCTTTGGTATCTCAGATAAAAGAGACTGCTGTTACTGGTTTAATAGTAATGATGCTCTAGGGTTATAGGTGGTAATTTACCTCTCTCTCTCTCTCTCTCTCTCTCTGAGATAGCTAATTTCCACAAGAGTATCTAACATATTCCAGGTTGCCTTGTCATGACCGTGACCCGGCCATGATCCACAAAAGCGAGTATTTAACACTTCCCAGACGCGCAGGCTCCAAAAGCAGAGTGAATATGTGGGTGGGTGAGTGTGAGCGAAATAGTCCAGAAACATACAGCTGACTAGACAGAATTTAATTCTGATCCTCAGTAATAAGAGCCTGGAAGTTTTTTTTAATTTTATTATTATAATTTTTTAAATAAAAAAACTTCTTTGTTATTTACTGGCCTGTAGGATTTTTTAAAGAACTTCATAACACAACCTGAACTGACATGTGGATGGCTGTCTGTCATCATTTGTGTGATATTTTTATAAAAATGATTTCATATAATATGATATGATATGGCGGCATGGTGGGTTAGTGGTTAGCACCTCCAGGGTCTGAGTTTGTTTCCCGTCCCGGGTCTGTGTGCGTGGAGTTTGCATGTCCTCCCCGTGTTTGGTGGATTTCCTCTGGGTACTCTGGTTTCCTCCTGGTACTCCTGTTTCCTCCCACAGACCAAAGACATGCAGTTTAAACTAATCGGTGTTCTCAAATTGCTCATTTTGTGTGTGAATGAGTGTGTGAATGGATTGGCACCCCATCCAGGGTGTACCCTACCCTGTGCCCAAAGTCTCATGGAATAGGCGCCAGGTCCCCCCGTGACCCCGTATAGAGGATTAAAGTGGTATAGACGATGATGATATTATATGGTTAGTTTCACAGCAACTTTGATTTTCGACTTTTAGCTTCAGGGCAAGAACATCTAGGGGTTAGTTAGGGTTAGTTAGATTCCTGCTTGCCCTGGACAGAGAAACAATCCGAGGCAGGATGCTCAGTCCTAAAAAAGATACAGCTAAGCTGAGGATAATGGATTTGTGGGATAATCAGACACTGGAGCATAGATTTTGAATAAAAGTCTTGAATGAATTTCATTCGCAAACTACACCTACCTTTCTTGGTTTGTCTGAATTGTCATTGCATTTTCTGATTTATTATTTTGTTTCTGGATTTGCTTTTGTGATTTCTAACTTGTTATTTTGTTTTCGGTTTTGTTATTTTGTTTTTGAATTTTTATTTTGTTGTTGAATTTGTTATTTTGCTTCCAGTTTTCTTATTTTGTTTTTGAATTAGTTTTTTTCTTTCCAGTTTTCTGATTTTGTTTTTGAATTTATTTTGTTTTTGCTTTTCTTATTTTGTTTTTGAATTTGTTATTTTGTTTTCGCTTTTCTTATTTTGTTTCTGAATTTGTTATTTTGTTTTCGCTTTTCTTATTTTGTTTTGCAAATCAGAGTAAAGGGGTAAATCAGAGTAAAGGGGTAAATCAGAGTAAAGGGGTCTGAATACAAATGAACGCCACACTTTTCAGATTTATTTATTTGTAAAACAACCTTGAAAACCATTTATCATTTTCCTTTCACTTCACAATGATGTGCCATCTTATGTTAGTCTATCGCATAAAATCCCAATAAAATACATTTATGCTTGTGGTTGTAACATGACAAAATGTGGAAAAGTTCAAAGGGTGTGAATACTTTTACAAGGCACTGTGTTAAAGCTTTTATTTGGCTGTTACATAATATATGACACATTTTTCTATTATGTACACAATCGGCCGACCTGGAATGTCCTGCATGCGATCATGACATGTGTGTACTCCTGGTCCAGTCCCTACAGCACCATTTCCACATTTCCACATAATTCCTGTGGAATTATATCCAGCAAGGGAACCTAAAAATGTAGTACCTGTTTACACGGACCACCGCTAATGTCAGGTGTGTTGAAAGTCACTGGGAAACCCACTTTATATGGACCGATATATGTCTGACGGGATGATAAATAGCTTCCTTGGTCTCACGTGTGAGAAACAATTATGTAGATAACTTGTCCAGGTATTTATTGGAATGACTACAGGCAATCTCTCTCTCTGGTTATTAGGAACCTGATGTGTCCCAGGGTAGGTTTAAATGTAAACAATTGCTCAAATGGGCTCATGGACACGAGATTTATATGCGCAAAAGTATTTAGGGGTTTGAGCCAGATGCTTGAGTCGTGTACTGTGTGCTGTATTTATCAAGCGAAAGCCCTGAAAATGACTTGATTTAAAGCACAGTGTTTTCTTTTATCTCAAAACTATAGTCATATATAATGAAGAAGAAGAAAAGGTGAAAAGAGGGGCAAAGAAAAAAGGAGGAATTATTTTTTTGTTAATTATTATCCAATTATACAAATACGTATTATTATTATTATTATTATTATTATTATTATTATTAAAGATGAACTATTTTTTGGGAAATGCTACACAGCAAAATTCCCAGTGTTGAACTAACACTCAAATGGATACAACTCTGAAAGTCTTAAATCAACTTTATATTGTGTGTGTGTGTGTGTGTGTGTGTGTGTGCGTGTGTATATCAGATTAAACTGAGTGTTAATTATGCCTCAGTGCGATAATATTTCATGAGGGTTCAGATACTGCCTTTTTCGGTCAACATCTTGCTATTGCACAGAAGGACAAAAACAAGCAGATTGCAATTCATCAGAAAGTTGGTGTTAAACCCATTCTCTCCATCACCCGCACTCATAAATCAGCACGGGACACGCTAAGCCCGATAAAACGAGAATTTGGCCTACATTCACCATAGGGCCAATAAATGGCAGACTGGGGATGTTTTTGTGGTTAATGAGACTGTGTCCAGGGAAAATGGAAATACAACTGTTTCAGCTGGTGCTTTCATCCACAGGGAATGGTGTGTGTGTGTGTGTGTGTGTTATAAGCAGTGTGAAACTACCTATTAACAGTAGACTATTACTAAACTGTTTCCACTGATCTGCATGTCACATTACTGCTTAACATGACACCAAAATATCAAGCAAGCATGAATTCATTAGTTCCTCTTTAGTAACAGGTTAGCTTTGTGATGGAGTCTCAGCCTGTCCCTGCAACAATGGTTTTAAAACAGGACACCAGTACACACTACCACCATGCACACATACACACACATTCACACCTGAAAGCAATCTATCATAGCCAATCAATTTACCTGCATGGTTTTAGACAGGGAGAGGAAACTAGAAACTCACACAAACATGAGGAGAACATGTCTACATGAGACTCCATAAAGACAGTAACCCGAGCTCAGGATCGAACCCAGGGCCCTGGAGCTATGACAAAAAGAACGATAATAAACAAAAGAAAGATAAGAACTAGGGCTATTAAATGTTAGCAATTAAACTAACTATATTTACAGAACGAAAGCAGAAATTTTAGCGTACATTCTCATGTGTACATAATATTCACCATAAACAGCAATTATTCTAATTATAGTGCATACGTACACAATAAATCATATAGAAGAATTTATAGTGACACAATAAATCAATCATTGGACAAATTATATAGTGATGGATAATAGACAGAGGATATGCAAAACAAGTACAAACCCTGACTTATTGCCTGTTTGCTTGTGTGTGTTATTTGGGGGCGTGCCTGGACAGGTGTCGGTGTATACGTCTGCGTCTGTGTACGTGCAGCTTTGCAAGTTTTACCGAACAGTCATGACAAGTACTTCTGCAGTCTCTAAACGTTACACATTATAGATCTTCAAAAGGGCATTCCTGAATAGAAAAAGGTCAACTTGTCAAGAAGACAAGACGACATCTACCCAACCATGAGGAGTATCTTAAAAAAGAGAGAGAGAGAGAGAGAGAGCGAGAGAAACCCTGGGGGGGCATCGCTCTTCATCGTGGAAAATCACACCGCCCAAACAAGAGGTTTTTTTTTTAGGTCTTATCAGGCCAGGACCAGAGTGTTTCTGCACATGGGATTACTGTATATCTTAATTAAATAACTAATTAAAAGACTGTTTTGAGGAAAAATCTTATTAAAAACAAATATAAATATATTTGTTATATAATATAAATATTTATATAATTATATATAATTATATAAATATACAGTGGGTACGGAAAGTATTCAGACCCCATTAAATTTTTCACCGTTTGTTATATTGCAGCCATTTGTTAAAATCATTTAAGTTAATTTTTTTCCTTGTTAATGTACACACATCACCCCATACTGACAGAAAAACACAGAATTGTTGATTTATTAAAAAAGAAAAACTGAAGTATCCAATGGTTAGAAGTATTCAGACCCTTTGCTCAGTATTTAGTAGAAGCTCCCTTTTGAACCATGCAACAAGTTTTTTTACACCTGGATTTGGAGGTCCTCTGCCATTCCTCCTTGCACATCCTCTCCAGTTCTGTCAGGTTGGATGGTAAATGTTGGTGGACAGCCATTTTTAGGTCTCTCCAGAGATGCTCAATTGGGTTTACGTCAGGGCTCTGGCTGGGCCATTCAAGAACAGTCACAGAGTTGTGAAGCCACTCCTTCGTATTTTCGCTGTGTGCTTAGGGACATTGTCTTGTTGGAAGGTAAACCTTCTGCCCAGTCTGAGGTCCGGAGCACTCTGGAGAAGGTTTTCGTCCAGGATATCCCTGTACTTGGCCGCATTCATCTTTCCCTCGATTGCAACTTGTTGTCCAGTCTCTGCAGCTGAAAAACACCCCCACAGCATGATGCTGCCACCACCATGCTTCACTGTTGGGACTGTATTGGACAGATGATGAGCAGTGCCTGATTTTCTCCACACATAACGTTTAGTTCTATCCTGGTCTCATCAGACCAGAGAATCCTATTTCTCACCATCTTGGAGTCCTTCAGGTGTTTTTTAATGTGTCTTGCACTGAGGAGAGCCTTCCGTTGGGCCACTCTGCCATCAAGCCCCGACTGGTTGACTCTCTACAACTTTCTCCCATCTCCCCACTGCATCTCTGGAGCTCAGCCACAGTGATCTTTGGGTTCTTCTTTACCTCACTCACCAAGGCTCTTCGCCAATATCTCAGTTTGGCCGGACGGCCAGCTCTAGTAAGGGTTTTGGTCGTCCCAAACGTCATCCATTTAAGAATTCTGGAGGCCACTGTGCTCTTAGGAACCTTAAGTGCAACAGAAAATTTTTTGTAACCTTGGCCAGATCTGTGCCTTGACACAATTCTGTCTCTGAGCTCTTCAGGCAGTTCCTTTGACCTCATGATTCTCACTTTCAAATTAATATTTTATTAGGAAAGCCACACATCTGTCTATAGCAAATGCACAGCTGGACTCAAATGAAGGTGTAGAACCATCTCAAGGATGATCAGAAGAAATGGACAGCACCAGAGTTAAATATATGGGTCTGAATACTTCTAACCATGTGATATTTCAGTTATTCTTTTTTAATAAATCTGCAAAAATGTCAACAATTCTGTATTTTTCTTCAATATGGGGTGCTGTGTGTACATTAATGAGGGAAAAAATCAACTTAAATGATTTTAGCAAATGGCTGCAATATAACAAAGAGTGAAAAATTTAAGGGAGTCTGAATACTTTCCGTACCCACTGTACTGTATATAATGTCTGATGTATGAGAACATGTGCATTTATTTAGATGATGTATTGATGCTAAACTAGACTTGGAGAAGCTAATCTTTGACCTTTCAAGTCCATTTTTCGTTGAAATAGAAAGGCTTTATCATTTGAGACCACACAAGAACCCAACCGAGGCTGTCAGCTGAAGCAGAAGGATGAGCTGTCCCATGATCTTTTCTAAACATGTTCTGACATGAGACAACAGATTGTACTTTCCGATAATCCATTCCCCAACTTCCAAAAGCTGTCACATACGCTTGGTCAGGGAGCTGAAACTCTCTATACCGTATGAAGAATAAACGGTGCAATGAACTTAAATATCCATATAAACAGTATAAATCAGATACAAGACGGCATAATACACAAATTTAATTAAAAATGTATCACGCCATTTAACCCGGAGATTTTCAACCTGTGAAGCAGTTGTCAAGGGGGTTATTTAATTACAGGATAAAGTTTAAGCTCATAAAGTGAAAACCTCAGTTTTGACCCAAAGTAACTGCTTTCAGTAACAATCATTTTTTGAATTTATTAACTTCTGTTTATTGATATTGCACATTTTGGTGGAGTAACACTTCTGCTATTCTGCTATACTGTTGGTGTGACACAGAACTAATTGTAGCACTCACTTTTGTTCTTTGGACAAGGTTTTTTTCTGGATGACCCAAAGAGTCGGAAAGGGGATTCATTAGATATAATGACTTTATCCCGGTCCTCAGCAGTCTATTCCCTGTACAGTTTACAGAATATCAGTTTGTTCCTGAGGTTTTTTTCTTGTAGAGAAGTGACTTCTTTGCTGCCCCTCTTAAAATGCATGAGGGTGAGCGCTACCATCAGTCCTGTGTCATGCCAACAGTAAAGCATCCTAAGATCATTCATGTGTGGTGTCGCTTCTCAGACACGGGAGTGGGCTCACTCACAATTTTGTCTAAGAACACAGCCATGAATAAAGAACGGTACAAAAACATCCTCTGAGAGAAATGTCTCCCAACCATTCAAGAACAGGTGACAAACAATGCCTTTTCCAGCATGATGGAGCATCTCGCCATAAGGCAAAAGTGATAACTAAGTGGCTCACGGAACAAAACATTTTGGGTCCATGGCCAGGAAACTCCCCAGACCTTAATTGCATTGAGAACTTGTGATCAATCCTCAAGATTGGGTGGGTGGACAAACAAAAACCCACAAATTCTGACAAACTCCAAGAATTGACTATGCAAGAATAGGCTTCGATCAGTCAGGGTGTGGTTCAGAAGTTGATTGATATTGAGCCAGGGTGGATTGAAGCGGTCTTGAAAAAGAAGGGTCAACACTGCAAATATTGATTCTTTGTATAAATGTCATGTAATTGTCAGTAAAAAAAACTTTGACATTTATGAAATGCTCGTAATTATACTTTAACATACCATAGTAACATCTGACAAAAGATCTAAAAACACAGAAGCAGCAGACTTTGGTGTCATTCTTAAAACTTTTGGCCTCCTATGCTGCAGTTGATGTTGGCAGAGTTTAAGCTGACACCCCCCTCCACCCCTTTTTATTTTATTTTATTTTTTTACAAGATTCTGTAGTGCAGTTGGAGACCATCAACTGTGATGAAGGGGATTTTCAAACTGATTGGTCATTGGTTGTTTGTACATGTAATGGAAAACAGGGACTCATTAATGTTCTGTTGAATTTTTATTATTGCCTTTTTTATTGGGTCGTTTCAACATAAAACTATCTGACTGAAAAATAAATGAATAATGATTACATCCATTGTGCTACATTATGTCTTTCCACCAGCTAATCAAATTGTAACATTTATTGGAAATCCCTTTACATAGATACAAAGTCTGTATTGAGCAGTTTTGGTGAGAAGAAGGAGTTCTCAATAAGTGTAAGGTGACTGGATGGTGAGAACGAGGGCTACCTATGGTACCTCATGGTTTTGCAAACGTTGAGTATGAGGAGAGGTGAGGAGAGCTCTATGAAAGGCCTGTGACTATGAGGAGAGCTCGGCGAGATGGTCACAGGAGAGACAGGAGAGACTGATGCCTGCACCACATGTACTCCATGGCCCATAGCAGGTATTGTATACAATAGGGGGTAGGGCATTTTCATATTTAGCTCCAAAGCTTTGGAATAGCCTTCCAGACAGTGTTTGGGGAGCAGACACAGTTTCCCAGTTTAAAAGTAGACTCAAGACGCATCTCTTTAATCTGGCATAAACGTAACTCATCCCATAACGTCATACTCCAGTACATCTATCCTGAATGGCAACTACGCTAATTCTCTCCATCTGTTCT
>JAQMYL010000010.1:16393101-16413682 GCA_030014365.1 Clarias pachynema | reverse complement strand
AAGAACTATTACAGAAAGGCTGACCTCTGTGTCTTAAAATAACAACTAACTGTTGTTTTTCTTGTTGTTACGTAATTTCCTAATTCCATATGTGTTATTTTATAGTTTTGAAACCCCCAGTATTGTTGTAGAATGTAGAAAAATCACTAAACAAAAACAAAGAAATTTGCAAGTGACCCCAAACTTTTGAACAGTAGTGTATATACTGTATATATGGGGTGGTGGTGGCTCAGTATGTTAAGGCTCTGCGTTACAGATCGGAAGATTAGCAGTTCGAGCCCCAGCTCTGCCAGGTTGCTGCTGTTGGGCCCTTGACCAAGGCCCTTAACTCTGTCTGCTCCAGGGGTGCCGTAAAGTGGCTGACCCTGCGCTCTGACTCTTGCCTACCAACAAGAAGCTGGGATATGCATTTCAGTATTTCACTGCATGTATGACTGTGTATATGACAACTAAAATTTTAACTTCATTTATATTAGTCTTGGTAGCAAATTCCTCAAAAATGCATCCTCTGCTTTAAGGACTTTCATTTTGATTTAAAAGGCAGCCATATAACAGCCAAAAACTAGTAAGCTTGCATAAGAACAATCTGCAAAGCCAATCATATGCTTATGGGAATTTTCCATCCATAGTGTTCAAAAATTGGTGATTTGTTACAAAAAAACTAAACGTGAGCTATTAGCATGAGTAAAACATACTGTAGAACATAGTGACAATGACTGTTAGCAACATTTATATTAAAAACAATACAATAAAAAATGCAAAGTTGATTTTTGTGCACCTGCTGTTAAGTTGAGTTAAGCCTTTATTTGTCACATATACATTACAGCACAGTGAAATTCCTTCTTCGCATATCCCGGTGTAACTGGGGTCAGCCATGATACAGCGCCCCTGGAGCAGTTAGGGTTAAGGGCCTTGCTCAAGGGCCCAACAGTGGCAACCTGGTGGAGCTGGGGATCGAACCACCGACCTTCTGATCAGTAACTCAGTGCCTTAGCCCTCTGAGCCACCACTGCCCCTTAATGCACACAGTAAAATTATCGATCCATTCTTTACATAAACAACCCATTTATAAATATTACCTTTAGGCACTTTGCGGCCTGTTGCAGTAAAATGTGTTCCCATTTAATAAAATTTACCATAAAGAAATGAGGGATAGTTCAAGACTTTTACCCAGTACTGTACATCCAATAAATGAGTTGTTTATGTAACAACCTCAGCAGCAACCTCATTTCCCCTCTTGACCATTCCAATGACTCTACATTCAGCATCAGCAGTATACTAATCACCGGCCTGATCATCTGTCATTACCTGCACCTGTTTCTCACTGGTTTATGCCTTAAGTTAGATTTTTTTTAAATGCATGAACAATTCATAGGTCACTGTGTGGCTTAACAAACAGAATACATTGTTCTGAAACTGCTCAGGGACTGGACTGAAAATGAGAGCCAAAAAAGTCATGAAGAAATTAGCTGAATAAATCAGGGGAGGCTCAAAACTTTTGTACAGTACTTTTAAAAAAAATTTTTTTATTGTTGTTTAAGTTGCCGACATCAGTGTGAATGCTTGATTTTACAGTAAATGGATGATAAACTGCATGAATAGCAACGAGTTTGCAGGTCCAGCATCACTGCAGCCTAGTTAAAGTGACCTTCTGTCTGTTTATCCTTTGGCTTCGTACTGTACATTTATGTTGGGCTTCTAAGAAACAGTTAAGCCACCCACAATCCATGACCCTCGGGGCTCCCAGCTGGTCTCAATTTTCTGTCCAACATCACAGATGTTGCTGAGGACAAGCTCCTATTGGTCTTGGCTGTTTACACCACAGTTAATACTGTGAGTCATTTTTTTTTATAAGGATCACTAGAAATTTCATTACTTGGATGGACAGGATCATGAACACCATAGTGTCTCTTGTGTTTATGTCCACTGGGTTATTTCTTTTGATATTTATGTGTATTGACTGCAGAACAAAAATGTTATATTGTTGCATTATGGGTACACAATATTCCAGGGTTTTTGTGGGCAAATTAAATAGCAGTTCATGGCCAAACGTTTTAAGAATGACGCAAATATTAAATTTTCACAAGGTCTGCTGCTTCAGGGTTTTTAGATCTTTTTCTCAGATGTTACTATGTTATACTGAGGTATAATTACCAGCATTTCATAGATGCTTTTATTGACAATTACATTAAGTTTCTGCAAATATTAGTCAATATTTGCAGAAACTTAAGTGTTGACCTTCTTTTTCAAGACCTCTGCAATTCACCCTGGCGTGCTGTCAATCAACTTCTGGGCCACACCCTGACTGATGGCAGTCCATTCATGCATAATGAATGCTTGGAGTTTGTCAGAATTTGTGGGTTTTTGTTTGTCCACCCATCTCTTGAGAATTGACCACAAATACTCAAAGGAATTAAGGTCTCCGGAGAACCAAAATTTCTCTGTTTCTATGTTCACTTTTAGTTATCACTTTTGCATTATGGCAAGGGGCTCCATCATGCTGGAAAAAGCATTGTTCATCACTAAATTATTTTTGGATGGTTGGGAGAAGTTGCTCTTGGGGGATGTTTTTGTACCATACTTTATTCACGGCTGGGTCCTAGACAAAATTGTGAGTGACCCCACGTTCTTGTCCGAAAAGCAATCCCACATATAAATGACCTCAGGACGCTTTACTGTTTTCATGACACAGGACTGATGGTAGCGCTCAAACTTTCTTCTCCGGACAAGCTTTTTTTAAAAAGATGCATTAAAAGAGATGCATTAACTCTGCATTGGTGGTGCCTCGAAACCCGCAGCTAAATCAACTTTAGGAGACAGTCCTGGCACTTGCTGGACTTTCTTGTGTGCCCTGAAGATTATGGCTGGTTTTATGTTTCAGTATTGGACTGTAATTAGGTAAGTGTTGTTGGCTATTGTTTTGGTGTATAGCCAATATTACATACAGATTGGCTGGTATTTGGTTGGAAGCTGTTACACAGTGCAGATAGATAATTCTAGATCAGTGAATCTTGATGGTGCTGTAGCTACCCCGATGTGGACAGTCAGAGAACATAACATGAATTGTGGTGGTAGTTTTGATTAATGCTAATATTGAGCACTAACAAATGTGTATTAAGCATTTTCATGCCTGTGAATGTCTGTCTAATGGGTGTCTAATTAAAAAAAAATCTCACAAACATGCAGCTTTTAGTGGGTCCTACATACATTATGAACAGGTTTTCTCAAACAAGGCCAATTCAGGTCCTAAGGGAGATCTCTTTTAGACTGGTTACTCACAAAAGGTTATGAACCACCGGTCTAGATTGACTGCCATTTCCTGAACATTTGCAGTACAGGAAATTTTGCACAATCTGATACAAAACCTGCTCCTTCTAATAGAACACATTCAGCCTCTTAAGGATGTGTAATTCCCTAATGACTTGCTACTACATCTAGACACACATGTTGTTAGTCTTTTGGCTGGTCCCCTCGAGGGGTCGCCACAGCACACAACTTGGCACAAGTTTTACACCGACTACCTTTCATGACCCAACCCTCACATTTTATCCGTGCTTGGGACCAGCATTGCATCCAGTGGCTATGGTTTGGGCATTGGGTGGGAACCGAACCCAGGCCTTTCACATGGTCGGTGAGAAACCTACCACTGACCCATCAATGCCCATATCTAGACCCACATGTGGACTAACATAATATCCTAAACAAAGCTTTGAAATGCATTTCGGCGAAGTGATCAGCACTGTGGCCTTGCACATCCAGGGTCGAAAGTTGGATTCCTGCCTTGGGTCTGCGTGTGTGAAGTTTTCATGTTCTCCCCATTCAATTCAATTCAGTTTTATTTGTATAGCTCTTTTACCAGTTGTCATTGCCGCAAAGTAGTTTACACAATCATAGGAAATTGTGGAAGATTGTATGAAATGTGAATGTGTAAGAATCAAAATAATCAGATAGTCCCTGATGAGCAAGCAGAGAACGACGGCGACAGAAAAACTCCCTGAGATGGCAACAGGAAGAAGCCTTGAGAGGAACCGGACTCAACAGGAAACCCATCCTCATTTGGGTGATAACGGAAAGCTGGGATTGATCTGCAGTTATACTGAGTGTTAGGCGACTGGAAGTTCAATATAACAGTTGATGTCTTTAAGTTAATATGGAGTCCAGTTTGTTATTGGAGGGTCTGGATCACTGGCAGCTCAGGAGTGTCATGTGTAGCTCAACAGAGAGACAGCAGAGGGAAAGAGAGAGAGAGAGAGAGAGAGAGCAGAATAGAAGGAGAGATAACAGTTAGATATGGTCACAGTCACATAATGTATAAGGTGAATGACTTACTCTACATCCCTGAGTCCCCCAGATCTGCTCCTTTATTAAGGCAAACCTATTTACAAAAATGATTGGCGAAATAAAGAGGTTTTCAGTGTAGACATAAACACTGAGACTGTGTCTGGGCCCCAAACATTAAATCCCAACCTAGGCTTGGTGGGTTTCCTCCGAGTAATCTGGTTTCCTCCCATAGTCCAATGACATGCAGATACGGGTAATTGGTGTTGAAAAATTGTCTGTAGTGTGTGACTGAGTGTCCAGGGTGCGCCCTGTCTTGTGCCTAAAGTTTCCTGGTATAGAATTCCTTGGATAAATTGCCTATATGTATTAATGTGTGTGCATGTATGTGTGTGTGTGTGTGTGTGTGTTGGTGAAGGGGGCGGACCTGTTCACAGATTTGTTACTACACTTTGTTAAAGGCTCTTATTTGGGCTTTATCTTTCTGGGGTAAATTTAATTTGAGTGTTTCTCTTCCTTGTTGATGCAAATACCAAGTCATTCATCACACCCTCTGCTCTGCAAGCCTTCTGTTTTACCACAACAACAACCTCAAGCCAACCATATTTTCTATATGCAGTGTCAATGGCGTCAACATTAATTGTTCTTGTTCTCTGTTGTGAGGATGAGGTTTTCTTCTTGTGGTTAAATAGAACTCTTCCTCTAAACCACTGCATGCAATATTTACATCAACACATTGCAACCCCCTTCCCTTCCTTTGTCCTAAAACTTTAAAGTAGGATATTTTATAGTATGAGGTTACATTCTGAAAATTAGCATCTCTCTTGGCCACCGGGGATGAAGCTGCATCGTTTCCACTAAAGCTATTTGGACAGAAGACCTGAGTGACTTGGACTCCCCCAAGATCAATACAATACCAGAGAGAAATCTGGCAAAAATATCTACCCTGCAAGGATGAAAGTGAGTCACCAGTAACTAGGTCATAAAACTACAGGAAGGAAAAGGCCTTGCCTGGAGTGCCAAATCACTTCCCAGCCCATCCCTGTCTCTGACAAATGAAACAGGAAGCCGTCTTAAGCCAAACCTCATAAGCGGGCACCGGTCCAGTCATGATACTTGGCACGAAACCATAAATGTAACAAGTGCTGTAATGACTGATATTCTTTGTTGCCAATTTATAATTATTTTTGGCCACAGCATTAACAAGATCTGAAAAGATCCGTAAACTAAAGGAGAAGCGACTAGCACAGCTGCTCGCCTCATTTAATAGGAAGGATTATTCAGGTTGTGTCAGGGGACGAGACCCAGCACACACAGCATAAGGGAACGATCATGGAGTAGATGGAGTGGGATGACAGTCCTCAAGAAGCCCGCTTAGAACTCGTTCTCCACACTGTGAGCCCCGTGGATTCACTGTACTATCTCTTGATTGCATTTAAGTTGCATTTCAGTTCTATGGATGGCATGTTTTACCACTTCAACAATAACTTGATATGCACAAGTTATTAAGGTCTAGACTGCCAATGTCGTGTCTGCTCCTGCCATTAGATTTGAATTTTCTTTACACAAGAGGCTTATCCAGCATTTTCAAAAAGTGCTTTAACACATTTTAGGGTTGGGGATGTCGGCTATAAAATATAACAGACACTTGATGTGGGTGGATCTATTTCTTTAGATTTGCACTTATATTTATTTTTAAAATGTACAGTAAATGAAAACTGGAGATCAGAAGCAGGACAGAAACATTTTAATTGCAATTAATGACCACACTGGAATGAAGTTCTCTCTATTTGTTTTCAAAGATTTTTGCCAGGGCAGATCTTGAGAGTGAAGACTAGTTAAGAGTATGACGCAAGTCACCTCTACCTCCAAGCCACAAACAGATAAGCATTATTTACAGGTAAGATAATGATGTTAAAAGGCCATGTTTGATCGTCAACAGGCAGCTGCCATGCATATCCTCATTAGCCTAGGGCACTATACCTTCTTGTAAATGCCTGCACCTAACTCAAACAAGGCTGTGAGTTTAGACACAAGGTCCAGACCAGAGGGTAGCTTTTTTAAGTTCCCCAAATAACATAAATTCAAATCTGAAAAAAAAAAAAAAAATCTGAAAATTAAATCCAAACTTGTGTCCAAATTTCGACTGGTGTCCTAAACAGAACGTGTTTTATATTGTTTAAAAATGTGAAATGTGAAACTTGTCTTATGTGTGTGTGTGTGTGTGTGCATATGTTTCCTCTTCCTTCATACTCATCGGATTTAAAGTTAAATTCGAAATACCAAAGACATGATAATCTTGCTGGTTACTCGTTTTAAGGAAGAAATGGCATTTTTTTCTCCATCTGCTGCACTTTTAATCATATGGAAGATGATTAGAGCCACGATAAAAGTATATGTGAGATCTGTATTTTTTTCTGAGATTTTTAAGACTAATGTCAGAATTTGGAGAATAAATAAATAAATAAATAAATAAATAAAACAGAATTCTGAGATAAAAGTCAAAACCCATTTTCAAAAATGGATACCTAATCCTGTTCTGTACAAACACTGGGTGTCACATAAACAAAATTTGTCCTTAAGCTTTGATTTTGTTTCAGGATCTGCAAATGGTTGCATCCCTTTTACCCCGCCAACCCCTCCTTTGTCTCCTGGATTGTCTTATTTATAATAAGTCAAGTTGATATCACGGGTTCTTTTTTTTTTTTTAAGAAAAAAAGTCTTTAGCACAAATTCCACCATCCACTTCTAATTAAAAAAAAAGAAAAAAAGCTCCACTGGTTTATAACACATGTACTAGATTTTAGCATGCATGACAATGGCTGGAAATGTGTCCTGGCAAATAAGGCACATCATGATGTTTCTATTTCTAGAACGCTCTGGCCAGCGTTATTCCTGGAAACTAACAAAGCACTTCCTAAACCAGGAAGTGTCAACCCAGGAGGAAGCAATAAAGTGAGGAAATATACGTCACAACTGTAAAAATGCCTGCATCACAGGAAGTATGAACCGCCCTCATGAATCAGCAGTACTATTACGTTAGTCTGCAGGAAAAGACAATTACAATGTGCTAGACGTTATTTGTATGGTGATATAATGCCACTGGGAGTTATAATGCCCTGTTGTCCTACTTTCCCGCCAACGTTGAAAAACCTTTTTTTTAAATATTCAAAGAAATTGCTGGTTGCTAAAGTTTCTTGTCAGTTTTGATAAGCGTTGAAAAATTACAAATCTGTTTGCACTCAGACTCTAAATTACTGTAAGTGGAATTACCATTCAGTTATAATAGTATAAACCTGGGGTATGATGACTGGGGATTTGGTGAGTTACGTCCCTGTTTTATGATCTTAAATCACTCCCAAAAATTCTTTCAACATTTCTTTCAATGAAATGTATTCTGAAAGAAGAATGCTTGTAATCTAAACCTCCCGCTACAGTTAAAATAGGTCTACCTTAAATTTGTAGTGGAAAAAATCATTTAAGGCAACTCTTATACCCTAATTAGGGGCAGCCTTCAAAACTGCTGACCATTTGGATGACGCACAAGCAAAGACATATGGATGTGCACATGCGTGCCATTGCAGAGAACAGACACATCCGTATTAGACCACAGGAAATTATAAATGTGAACCACCATGACATACAAATCCAATCTGATCTAAAAAAAAACAAAAACAACAGAATTGAGCAATTGTTGCTTATAATGTAAAAATTGCCTAAGATGACAGTGATGAGCAGCGGGACAGATCAGTACTGTTTTGTTGAATGCAATAATTACTGTAGTCAGTAATAGTTCTGGTTTCCCATAAAAATAAACCAAATAGTAACATTTACAAAGATCAAATGTGTAGTAAATTAACTTCTGACCTTAAGGAGTTTTTATGGTTAACACGCCATAGATCTCTTTCCCAGTCGGCACTGTTTCAACAACAAAAAAGAAAAAGAAAAAACAAGCCACTTGAAATGGATGCAGACCTAGCTCTTTACACTGCACAAACACAAATTATATATTTGTATATATGTACTGACACAGGTTTCAAATTAAGATTCTTGACTTTTTAAATTAAATTTTAAAAAAAGAGAGAAAATATCCCACCTTAATGGTTATTCTGAAGTGAATTTCTCAATACTGTAGAATAAAATCTATGGGATAACAATATACAACCATATCATACAATATAAATAAGGAAGCATGGCTGCGGAGTGGTTAGCACAGTCCCGTCACACCTCCAGGGTTGGATTAGAATCTCAGCTCTGGTTGGTGTTTCCATGCTTATTCGGTGGGCTTCCTCTTGTGGCGCCGACTTGAATTTAAAATCCAAAGACATGTAGTGTGGGTTGTTATTGCTGTTTCCAAATTGCCTTTGTGAGTATGTGCTTGTGCCCTGTGATGGGTTTCCTGGGATAAGCTCCAGACCCACCTGCAACCCTATACATGATAGACCGCAGAGATGATGGATGGATGGATAGAATAAATCATACATATATTCATAAAATCAGCATTTCGTGTCCATGAGCTTACTTACATTTATGGAAACTTGCGGACATTCTAGTTACAACATCTCAGCAGTTGAGAGCCTTACTCAAGGGTCCAGCAGTTGGACTCACAACCTTCCGATCAGCAGTCCAACATCTTAACCTCTGAGCTACCCCACACTTTCATTAGCAGAACAATGATTTTCTCAGACAGACCTATATATTTGGTTTCCTCATTTATATTTCTCCCCCATGAGTCATTTCTCTTACTCCCCCATACTCCAAGTATGAGGTCTATTACGTCAAAACATTTTTCCTTTCACATTTAACTACTTCTTTAACAGGTACATTTTTGTTTGAATTATTGATTCAAACCCAGCACTGATGTTTGAGTACTCGGAATGATAAAATGTTAAAAGTAAATCAGTTAGTGTGTTTTAATGACATCTTGCAACTAAGAAGATGTTAAATGTAGAAGACTGTGACTGAAATTAAAGGATTAATTAGATGAATAATTAGAAGAAAGTGTCTGGAAGAAACATCAAAACTGATTCTTAGATGGGACAGAGTCATGTGATGTGGACTTTGATGAATCTGAAACCTGCTAGCTAATCAAAGTGTGGCTTGTCCTTCTTAAGCTTTGTCTTAAATATATTTGTTGATTATTTTTTGTGAATGACTCAAATCTAAAACTGATTCAAATTAACCTGTCGATGTGAACATGTTCAGTATCTGTGTTTTGATTGTCATGTTAAACAATCAGGACAATCCCTATTATAAGACATTACAAGGATGCTAATATTACAGTATTACTGCTAGCATTTGACAAAATTATTTTAAATAAAACTTAAATAAATGGGTGAGTGTTATAACTGATTTTTTTATAAATAAAGACGTACATCACATCTTTTTACATATACTTCTCATGCGGTGACACAGTGTTAGCTCTGTGGTCATGGAGGAGACTACTGTACTAACAGCTGTCTTCCATGCAGTGTTACTTCCTCTAACCAACAGTAGAAGTAATGCAGGCAGTGTTAGCACTGTGGCCTCGCAACCTCCAGGGTCGAGAGTTCGAATCCTATCCTTAAGTCTGTGTGCATGGAATTTGAATGTCCTCCCTGTTCTTGGTGGGTTTCCTCCCACAGTGAAAAGCCATGCAGCAGGCTAATTGGCATTTCCAAATTCCAGGTAGTGTGTGAGTGAGTGTGTGTGATCATGGCCTGCGATGGATTGGCACTCCATCTAGAGTGTATCCTCATGCCCCAAGTCCTCCGGGATAGACTCCAGGCCTCTTGCGACCCTTTACATGATAGAGGCCCTGCACAGAAAGAGTAATGCCATCCTTAATACCAAGCTAGGAGACCCAGGTATACAGTACTCTCTTGTACCAGGTGTTACTGGGAATGTCTTGCTAAAAAGTCAATTCTAGCCTTCCAGCTTCCAGTTCGGGGGATAGGCTCTGGATTTACCATGACTTTGAGTAAAATACAGCATTTACTAAGAATGAATGAATGAATGAATCTCATAGTTGAACATAGTGAACATACAAGACCACCCATTTGGCTGAATCTGAGTCCGACTGTTGAGCATTCTGTGGTGCAACCAGCTTTTGCTGCAAACCTTTATAGCCTGCTGGATTATACTATACTTCTGTTTACATTGGTAGGTGATGCAGAACCTAGAGGGATGGTGCTGTAACCAAGCTCATTGTGAAATATTTGTCGTGTAACAGCTTGCCCAAGGATCCCCCTGCATTCCTGGCACAATCCCTGACCTGTCTACTGCTTTAAGGTTTAGACTACTAAGAGACACAAAGAATCCTGTCTGTCATCAGTTGGCATCGAGGCCTTAAGTTCTGAGCTTAGTTTCCTGGAGCAGGTGGAACTAAGACCATGATCACTGCAACTCTGCCTTCCTGCTCCAGGTCTGCTGAGCTCATTAGTGACTGTTGACAGAGGGGATGGGCCGGGTTTCCTGCAGAAAGGAAGTCAGCTGTGCAGAGGAACTCACATTACCCTTGAAGAGTCCATGCCATGCCTAATTTCTCTGGCCTAGATGTGATTTGATTATTGTGTCACGTAAATATCACTTTAACATAACTTTACACTCGGATGGAAGGAAAGGAAACTACAGAGCAGGAAGAGTAAAAATTGTCACATGTCACATTTTGGGATTTGATGAATCAGAGAGCCAGCTGTTTCTTTATGTGGGTATCTTTATAATCGGAGTAACAAGACCAAGTGTTCACTTTATTCTCTAGTTTCTAGATGTACAGTATTAGCATAGAGTAATGAAGTCTGTTTTCTTCTCGGGAGCTGTGGTGCAGCAGGTAGTGGTCAGAGGTTAATTCCGTAGCTCTATGTTACTGGTAATATATGTCTGTGTTTCCTCCCACCACTCAAATGTGTCTTGTAGGTACTTGTACTTGTACTGTAGGACTTCTCTAAATTGCCCCCTTGAGTGAGTGAGTGAGTGAGTGAGTGAGTGCATGTGTCTGATGTCCTGTGATATTGGTGCCGCATCCTCTCACCTCAAACTGAGTAGTTCCAGACTGGACCCTGGAGCCAGCGTGACCCTGGTTTTTTTACGATCCCCAAGAAGCTCAAAGTGCAGTATTTTATTGTTATTACCAACGGTACAAAGGCAAGCCGATACATGCTAGTGCATGGGCTCTCCAAGTTATTATTTTTTTAAAACCTCATTATTGAAATATGTAAAAGGATATTTCCCAATTTATTTGGAACATTGCATAGAACACTGACTTACCATATTCCTAGGAATACTTGTTTTTCACTTGAAAAAGCCTTCAATAGATGGATAAGTATATCCGCCTCGGGTCTGTGTGCACACAGTTTGCATGTTCTGCCCGTGCTTGGTGGATTTCCTCCCACAATCCAAAAGCTAAATGGCATTCCCAAATTGCCAGTAGTGTGTGAATGAACATTTATAGTTATTATGTGTGCGTCCAGGGTCTCCTGGGGTAGGCGCCAGGCCCTCCTCGACCCTCTATACGGAATAATGTGGTATAGATGATGAATTATCCTTTTTTGACCTCCACTTGAATAACCATGGTGCTAGAAAATGTTGTCAGGTATGTGTCTTTAGTTGTTCTCTGATGAACAGGTACGCCGTTTTTGGTTAAATATCGATTTGGTAGGAACTTTAGACTCCACACATTAATACGTTATTATTGAAATTTAGGGTTAAACAGTTCAGCTTTCTCGGGTATATTTTGAACTCTTTGGCAGGCAAACAGAGGATCTTTGGAATATTTGTCTCCTGTTTGGGTGCACTAAGTTCACTTTGTTATGTAACTTAGGACCATCTGTCCACTTTGAGCTTAACTGAGTACATCGTCAGTATATTAGAGCTTCTTTAGGCTATGTGCTATGTGCTATGTGCTACTTACTGTATAACCAACACAGGCATCATATCATGATCGGAAATGGTCAGTTATAGATTTAGCAGACAATATCACACAGTAACGTACTTGAAAGTCTCATCTTACTGAGTTCATATCCACATGTGCCTGGAAAGTATTATTTTGCGCTGCAGCTCACAATGACACACTGAAACATTTTCTACAGTTCTGTGTGCATAGACTGCGGATTTATCAATACCCTAATACTTTAAGGAACAGTATATATACAGTATATCAGTATGTAAATCAGTAAATAGGGAAAATTAAGTGTTTATTCTCTTAATCCAGAGGATATATTTATTCAGGCTAACTGTAGAGGGCACCATGGCTCTTCATGTTCATGTGGGTATCTCCTAAAGAGAAGAGAGAAGTGAACTGGTTCAACACTTCTGTGTGGGCAGCTCTCTCTCTCTCTCTCTCTCTCTCTCTCTCTGTGCAGGGTTTTGACACATGCAATTCTTAGAGAGCTTCTGCAAAATTTTATGGTGTCCTGTTCCATATGTGCACAGAATTTAGGTGGTAAAATCCAGATGGAATCTAAAAAAAAAAATCCTAAGCAGAACTATAAAGATGGCTAAGATAAACCCTTAGAAGGAAAGCACAATGCTTCCGGATGTTTTGATGAAATTAGATGCAATTCCACTCAAATCAAATCAGCAGCTCGGTCTATGTAAGCACCAAGGTTCAGGGTAGTCCATCTTTTAGGTGGGTAAACATAGCACTGAAGATTTCCCTCTGCTTCGTTCATTCTGTCGACAGAACATAATCTACCAGTAATGCATTTACTGTTAGTGTTTGAGTAAAATCTTTTACATGTTTATGTCCTGTCTTCCTCTTGGATATAAATCAACTCATTCTGGATGAACTGAAATAACAAGCAGGATGGGGAGGTTGTCTTCGGGGGAGGAACGAGGACTATCCAACTACGCTGTCTGACATGTAGCTGCCTGTCCATCTGTCTGTCTAAAAATGGGGAGAAAGCATAAAAACTTTGAAAAAAAAATTGACCTTTTTGTATAAATTTCTTCGGGTCCAAAGAAATGTAGCCAGCTGCCTGTTTTCTGTTGAAGTCTGATCAATTTATCATGTTATTTTCTTTTCAAATAGACTTCTCCACATGTAATGGTCAGGGGTGAATAAAATGAATTATAAATTCACTGGAAATGTAGAGTTTTATTCTTTTTTTTTATTTTATTAATGCAGGTCTGACTTCTGTGATGAAAAGTGAAAGGTTCAAGACTGGCCAGCATCCAGAACCAACTAATTAACAAGGCTGTTCAGCTGCCCTGAAAATGAAAATGACATCATTGTTATTTTGGTCCTCTCAGTATTAACACAGCTGCTTTCTCTTTCTCCTTCCGCTGTTTAAAGTACATTTGGATTTAGCATACGAGACTTTGTATTCTCAAAATTCTTCTTATTTTGGCCATATTTTAATCTGAGTCTGTAACATCCTCTAGTGATGATAGCCCAGGATTTTTATGGGCAGAAACGTAAAAGGCAAAAAGGTCAACAGAAAAAGGTGTGAGGTCAAGATAGGTTCATGTCTTACGTAAGAATGAGGCCCTTGTGTGAGTTACGAAGGGTCTTTTAGGAATGTGTGCAAAAAAGGCCTTCCTTCTGTCAACATATCCCCCTACCACACTGCACCTCTTCTCAAAAACAAATGGAAGGAGAATAAAAGAAAGTGTGTGTGTGTGTGTGTGAGCAAGAACGAGAGTGAGAAATAAGGAAAAAGGCAAGAAATGTCAGTGTCAAGATCTGCATGTTTGGAGCATGTGTTAGGCAGATGTGAGCAGTGATGGAGAACACACAGGTCTTGGCACTCTCATGAGCTCTATGATTTCCTATAAAAAAAAGATAACATACAGGGCACACTAGACACCAGAAAATAACATCATGTTAAAACAAAGGATTAAAATTGCAACATGTAATATAGAAGGAAAGAAAATGAGGCATAGTCAAAAACATTCGAAAAAGACAGCTAGCATTTGCCATTTAATATATACACTGTGATGGCTTGGTAGCACTTTCTGCGTTTTGCCTCTCCCACACTTATTCTCTATACATCTTATCCTGTACAGGCCTGGAGCTTGGGGGACACCCTAGATGGGTGCTCATTCATCTCAGGGCACAAGCACACTGACACACTCCCTCACACACTATGAGTGATTTCCATCCATCCATCCATTTAGGAACCTCTGTAGTCCAACTGGGGACTGTGGACGCCAATGGTGACCACTGGAGGTCAATGATGAACGTTGTATTTATTCCCATTTTCTACAACTGCAATAGGACCTCTGGTCAACATTCATACATACTATGGGCAATTTGAGAATGGCAGTTAGCCTAATCTGAATGTTGATGGATTGTGGGAGGAAACCAGAGAACCCGGAAGAAACCCACCAAGCAAGGGGAGAACATACACACATACAGACCAGACACGGGAATCAAACCCAGGACCTGGAGGTGCAAGGCGACAGTGCCAAGCACTTAAGCCACTGTGCCGCCATGAGTGAATTGGATTAGCATAGCGGCAGTACCTGGAGGAAACCCACCAAGCACAGATAGAACAGATAGAACATGGATAGAACACTCACTCCCAAGGTGGGACTAAAACGATTAACCTTGGAGGTGCGAGGCCACAGGGCTAACCATTATGCCACCAAGACCTAAGGAGAGGTCTATTCTCTTAACTCCATAAACATCTTCTAGTCAGTCTAGAAGAATGTTATGATCAATGTTATGGTGTCAAATGCTACGTTAACGTCAAGCACAAGCAAAGTGACGCCTCCCTGATCAGAGGTCAGTAGGTCATTTACCACTCTAGTGCTCTATGTGTGCTATGATGAGGCCTAAATCCTGCCTTATATTTCATGAATGTTATTGCTTTGGAGCTACAATGTTTTTAAGATCTTGTAGTTGAAGGTGATGTTTGATATTGGCCTGTATTTTGACAGCTGATGAGTCAAGATTGGGTTTTTTAATCAATTAAAATAATCTAGGTACATGGGCAGTGAAGAAATTATAATTTTTTTAAAAAGAGATTTGATCATTTTTGGTATTTTCTGATTGAACAAATGTGTAGGTAAGGGATCAAATACTCGAAATGATGATTTTCATTAGAGGGGAATTTTAATTGCTGTTATGGTTATATTTTCATCATCTTGGTAAGTTGTCAAATTGTATGGCTTTAATAGTCTGAATCTTTGTCTAATACTGTATTTTTACCCCTCTAGTCTTGTTTCCGGTTAATTGTACCACAATATTAAATGAGAACCTATATTTATTTCTATAACAGTTTGATGTCACTTTGATGCTTTTTATGTTCCACTTTTCGAGTGGTCTGTTTTAAGATGCTAGTTTGTTTTGAGGTTACGTACAATTATCTTAGTATAAAAAAAACTTCAGATATGTTAAGTTTTTTTTTTTGTTCCACAAGATCATTGCAGAACATTCCCAGGTGGGGCGGATACCATCCAGCCCTAACAGCCCAGGCTTGCCCTCCCCTGGAGCACCACCTGGACATCCAATATGTTGCAAGAATACATTGCCATGCCACATTGTGTTCTTTTGGCAGGAACCTTGGCTTCTTTTTTTTGAGGATGTTATGAATATGAGTGGCATGAGCAAGGGTGAGTCGTAGAAGATACAGTCTAATTCTATCATGTGCAGGAACGATTACCCACTGAGGATGCGTCTTGGGGAAAATAAAGTTTTGGGGAAGTGGAAACCATTAGGATATCCATGTGGGAGTAGCAGAAGATGAGTCAGAAGTAGAGAAAGCTCCAAGTACAACCAGAGCATCAGGATGAGTCAGGCAGATCCGGAGGGCAAAAGTGGATCTGACAACATCAAGCAACAGGGCGTGCAGCTTGACTGAGAGTGAGAGAAGAGATTATTAGGGGTTTTTACTGGTCTTATTCCATAGTGATCTAAAAGGATGTACGCTGTGATCAAAGTGCAAGCAGGGACTCCTTTAAGTTAAGTTATGACAGCATAAATAAAAAGGGAGAGCTAGAAGCATAGGCACAGGGCACAAGAGAAATAAATCATCACAAAGTCAACATTTTACATGGAGACAATTTAGTGTGAATAAAACAGAGAGTGCTCACTGGAGCATGTGTACTGTATACTGTATGTACCTACTGAAACATACAGGAAAATGGAATGACATTAAATGTATTATTTTAGATAGGTTTGTGATATGAAAGTGTATACTATATTATCTACACAAACTACAACTAATAATCTCATGAAGGTCTTTCACTGAAGGAATTACAGTAGGTCTCGGGTTGGGATAAAGGTTCAGCTAGAAGCCTCCATTTAATTTTATGCCATTTCTCTCATTGCTCCACCTGGCTAATTCTTACTTTCTGTTTCACTTTTGTTTTATGTACAGAAGCTGGGAAAATGTGATGCAAACGATGACCTGGAGTGTTTAATTTGTTCAGAGAAAATTCATCACGATTTCTCAGAAGTGCATGATTTTTTACAAAAATGACATTTATATAAAGATTTTTTTTTTTTTATTCCTGTAAAGCTGTTTTGTGACAATGTCCATTGTTAAAAATTTTCAAAAATTTTTTGATTAAAAGTGAAGATTTCAGGTAAAATAAATAAACAAATAAATAAACTAACATTGAAACTGAAATCAGTCACCAAACAGGCCATGTCACTGGGAATTCTTGGCCATAAAGAAAACTTTGAGTGTATACCACTTTATCCTGTATACAGGGTCAGGGGGTTGGAGCCTATCCCAGGAGACTTAGGCAGGGTAGACCTTGGACAGGATGCCAATCCATTGCAGGGCACACACACATGCTTATTTACACACTACAGGAATTTTAGCTAATCAGCATGTCTTTGGAAAACCGGAGTACCCGAAGGAAACCCACCAAGCACGGGGAGAACAAGCAAAATCCATGCACACAGACCAGAGGTGGAAATTGAACCTGGCCTCAGGGGTCCACTAAACCACTGTGCTGCCGCAACGCTATACAGAAACAAAATATTACAATGCAATCTAGAATACTCAACCTTATTGTCAGTTTCTACAATCTGATAAGCAAGAGCACATACAATACTTTCCGAATATGCACATTTATGATAACAGAATTGGCAATATTTTAACTGAGCAGTAAACAGATGTTAAGTATTTATATTTTTATATTTCTTATATTTTAAAGTATATCATTTCAGTTTTTTGTTGATGTTACAGAAAATTTGGGTCCAAACTGCTTTGTCACTTCTAGAGTAAAAAAAAAAAAGATCTCTTGTAGATTCTCTAGTTGTGTACTGCCACTTCATCCACATGGTCAGGCTTCCTGAGTTTCTCTAAGTCACACAACAGCAGAGGCAGAGGATCGCCGTGTAAATGACCATCAGACCTCCAGTTGCTACCTTTTAAAAATTCCCCCCCTAAGGAATGCAAAGTCTTGTGGCATTGGTTCATGGGAAGTTCATTTTCTCTCTCTTGCTCTCTCTCTCTCTGATTTTGATTCCGCTTTTTCTAAAACGTGGTGAAATTCAGCCCACCTGAATCACATTTTGGCTTTGCAGTCCTCTGCAAAATTACTGAGTCAGCCATCTCCCTTCCCCCGCTGGAGACGAGAAGTAGGTAAGGGATCTGTCAGTTTCTGGTAAAAGCACAAGAAAGTAATTACACTCAATAAAAGTGGTTCACGACATACCTGGGGTGGATTGACACATACCGACTGCATAGTGTCAGATTTGAGGGGCATAAAACTGGGAAAAGTGCCTAAATACTGTGGCCTAAACTACAAACTTCAACTTTACTCATTAAGAGTTCTTTATAATTGTAATTAGGAGATGAAATCGTACAACAGAATAATAATATAGATTTTGCAGGCTATATAAGTTGCAAAACCTTTAACAATGGACAGATGTCCTGAAGTCAAAGTACTAATAATCATTCCAGTCTTTCAGCTGCTTTTTTTTTTAGTTTTTTGGAGAGGACTCACGGTTTTGGAGCTCACTGAAGGCCCAAGTGCGACAGACACAGTTCATTAATGCTGTGTGATTGGGTGTATGAGTATGTCATTGTGCTCTGTGATGGCTTGGCACCCCATCCGGGGCGTACCCGATTCAGGGTACACCCTCCCCTGTGACCCTACACAGAATAATCAGTATAGACAAAAGGAAGGATAGATGGTTACACACGTTCACATAAACTATGTGTATGATATTAAAGTCAAAACTATAAGGCTGGAAAGACACACCTTCTACCTAGAAATATATGGATAACTGTGCATAGGCATGTACTGTATGGGTGAACATACATCATAAATACACAGGGAAATGGATACACAGGGCATTGCATGTTGACTAGACAGGACAATAGAACAGTGTTTTATGGGAGGCCCAGTGCAAGAAGTCTGTAAACAATTGAAGAGAGGTTTACCAGCAATATCAAGAAGTAGCAGCAAATAAAAAGTAGTGACTGCCTCAGGGAAGAAGCTGTTACAGAGTCTGGTGGTGCTGATATGGATACTCTGGTACCTTTTTCCAGATGGCAGGAGCAAGAAGATTCCATGAGAGGGATGGAAGAGTTCATTAAAAGAACACTGGTGGCTTTGTCGATGTAGAAGTTACAGTCATCAGGAAACCCAGCTGATCATCTAAGATGTTCACACAATCCACTGTAGAGTACTACATTTAACATTTATGGCAGATTCCTTTATCCAGAGCAACTTACAGAAGTGCTGTAAAATTTCTATCAGTAAATACATTCTGATTTTGGTTCACTTGGCCACTTGATCACTAGGTCACAGACTATTCCTGAGTTGTTTGTAGAACTGTCCCGAACTGAAATTCTTGACTGTTCTTTGTCATTTGAATCTACAGTATGACATTATAAACATCTCTGGCACACTGCATGTGTTTAAGATTGGATTAAGACTAGTTTGGAAGCCAGTTCAGCAGCCTTGGGCTCTTTGTTTGCTTGGCTAAAAAAAAGCGGGCAGGCTGTGGTGCACAGGGTGTTCTGGTGCCTTTCTCTCATGACCAGCATTGACTTTTTTTCGGCTGCATTGGCACTTTGCACTATATTTTTGCTGCATTGGCTTTTCTGTAGAATCTGCCCAGAGCACCAAACCTTGGGTGCCTATAATCCTGTCACCAGTTTGCTGGTGTATAGTTGGTAATCAGTGTTGCTCAGTTAACCTGTTGGTGGTGTTAATATCATGGTCGATCGGTGCAGCATCTATTAGAGCATACTCTTTAGTGGTTTACTGCACAGTGTTGAATTGTGCCATAGGTTTAGTAACTAGTAGCGCACACAGTTTAGTGCTTCTAGTATTTAGCCATTTAATCCATGGATGTAGTATAGAGTAAAGCGTAGCATACTATTTATTGGAAAAAAAATCCATTTAGTCTAAAGTCCAAATACAGCTCCCATACTAGACAGAGAGACAATTGGTCAAGACTTTCTGTATTGTCTTAATGTAGATGGTGAGGACAGGAGGGAGGAGGTTTCATTGGTTTACTTTATGATTGGAGCTTTATACAATTAGCAGCCAAAAATAATCTTGTTTTTTTTCTGCAATGTTTTTTCTTTGTTGCTAATGATGCCCACAACTGGAATATCATTAGAAAACCTCATTAGTGATTAGAGCAGTACTTTGCAGCAGCACTCCGAGTCAGCAGGGTAAATCACAGTGGACTGAGCATATAACACCAAGGACCACCAAGGTTTAGTGAGGTGTTGCCAATTCTGATGATGGGAGGATGGATTATCTTGACTATGTGATCCCTGTTATCGGTTTTCTTAAATCATATTTCCCAGGTATGCTGTCAGTTTTCTCTGGATTAACTTTGTACATTCTGGAGTTTTTCAGATGAAATGTGGATTATTCTTTCTTTCTGGCACACTGCTCCATGCTAACCATCTGTAGAAATCATGTGTCTGGGAGTGAAGCATCTGGGAGTGAGACTATATCTGAGTCTGAGATTGTCCAGGTTATTGTCAAGGCAGTGAACTTGGAGAAGGCAGTGGATGGTAAATCTAGGTGCCTTGTAGTCTATAGTTTAGCATGGATGTCCATCAATGCCATATGAAAGAATGAGTTCTAACTGTATGCTTGGGCATACAGTTGGGCATATAAATGACTACAAAAGTACAAAAACACCAAAGCTAATAATGTAGCTGATGTTAGCCAAAATCATTACATGTTAGCCTGTAGAGTTTACTGCAAATTAGTTTGTGCTATTGCTAAGAGGGTGCCTTCCCAGTTGAAACTGGACACTAGAGGTCTGCATTCCCGCGGCGCTCCCGCGGGACCCGCGGGACCCGACAAGGTTTTTGGCGGCGCGGGAATAAATTTACAAACAAAACGCGGTAGCGGTCGGAAACTGGTGTAATTTGGACGGGAGCGGGCGGTC
>JAQMYL010000010.1:16343093-16355115 GCA_030014365.1 Clarias pachynema | reverse complement strand
AGTCTTTACAGAGCAGAAGTAGCAGAAACATCTCAATATCAACTGTTCAAAGGAGATTAATGCATTTTTTGGATGCCATCAGCATTCCTTTACAATGTAGAAAGAAATAAAAATCAGGAACCATCATAGAGTTAGCAAGTGTTCTAAAACTTTTGAACGGTAGTGTACATGGAACAATCTCTGTGATCTCTCTTTAGGCTGTACTGTATACTGTATGTAGCGCGATCCTCAGCAACAGCGAGTGGTTTTCAGGTGACGTGAACTCCAACAATTAGTCAGAATTAGGACATCTAAAGTATTGTACTTTACTACAATATGTACTTTAAATCATATTCATTACTGAGTAAAAAATAAATGAATAATAAAAAAATTATAATAATAAAGCAACAGGGAAGGAAAAAAATGGCACCCCAGAAACCACGGCACTGATTGATTGATGGGCGTGGAGAACAAACGCGATAAACGATGGAGACGGACAAAACAGACAGCAGTGATGCAGACCCAGCTGAAAGCGAAATGCCATCAAATTCTTATGAAGCAAACCGCTAGCCATATTTAAGCGACCACAACTTTATTATGCAAAAGTGTTCATTTAATTAAAAACAACTAGTTTGAGATTTATATCCGCTTGTCTTTTTTTTTTAACTACACTAGAATCCGCCCATTCCACCCCAGCTGTTAAAAAAGTAACTCGTTAACTTTTACTCTGAGTACATTTTTAATGAGCTACTTTTTACTTTTACTCGAGTAGATTTTTATAATGGAAACTTTACTTGCACTTTTCACTGAAGTAACAGTACGTTTACTTGAGTACAACATTTTGTTACTCTTTCCACCTCTGCTGCCTGCAATGTACTGCTGTTTATGGTAAGAGAATGATTTTTTCATACTCTTTCTACACTACTTGTGTACGTATTTTCTCCTGCGCCACACAGCCTGGTCATAACTACATGCAATCGCATTTCTGAGAGTGTACGTGTGTTTATGTAATCTTTACCCTTTGACTCCTTAGGGGCAAGAGGTTGTGTGCGTAGAAACCATGCTGCGTGTCTGAAGACGCGTAACCAGGTACCGTCCTGTAAAGCTTATGGGGGCTAACATAGCAACAGTAACCATGGAGACAAACAGAAGCCCATGCCTTGTCAGGCCTTGACTGCCACAACCCCTGCGTCATGGTCTCTCTCTCACACTCTCACTCTCTCTCTCACACATACACACGACACACATACTTGCTTTCATACCTTTATATTTTCAAACTCACAGATTTCTCGGCTGCGCCAATCCCAATCCCAAGGACGGAGGTACTTCATGTGCCCAGATCAGGATATAGTGTTTATTTAATTGTCAGTAATACTTTTAATCAATTGGATGCTTTTCCTTTAGTCCATTGTGCATTTATTAATAGTTACACATTATTTACAGGTTATTTTTAAATCCTTCCTCCCTTCTCCTTTTTAGACAGTCCCTACGACGCTAGCATTGTTTTTCAAGATGGTCAAGGTCACCTACCCCCCAAAATAGGCCTAGAGACAGTGCTTAAAAACAACTCCAAACAGTGTGTTACCGTCACTTATAGTAGTTCTCCATCCAAAAACTTCTGTATCCGTTTGCTAGACAAGTTGTTACATAAGAAATATTATTTATAATATAATAATTTATACTACTATAATTCATTATTATGCAATTAAAAGTCAAGCTGTAAAAGATGTTTCTTTCTAAAATGTGTTTAGACCATGCGTTCACAAATCAAATTTAAAATTCAATTTAAAATTTTATTTGTTACATACACAATCATACACAGTATGACATCCAGTGAAATGCTTATACGACTGACAGTGACCTTTAAAAAAAGATTATCAATGAGAAGTAAATATAGAATAAAATAGGAAATAAAATATAGAAAAACTATTCTAGCTATAGAAGGGGGAGTTAGGGTTAGGGTTAGGGGGGGGATGGAGCCTATCCCAAGAGACTTAGGGTACAACGTGGGGTACACCCTGGATGGGGTGCCGATACATCGCGCACACACATTCACACACTCATACGCTCATTCACATACTACAGGCGAATTGGGAACACCATTTATACCTAATCTTCACGTCCTTGGACAGTGGGAGGAAACCGGAGTACCCAGAGGAAACCCACCATGCACGGGGAGGACATGCAAACTCCATGCACACAGACCCCCGAGGCGGGAATCGAACCAGAACCTGGCGTTCCAAGGTGACAGTGCTAACCACTACGCCACCGTGCCGGCCCAATTAAACTAATACATTTTAAAAATTAATTGAAATGCCCTAATCCTTTAATATTATCCCTAAAGTAGCAAAATCTAACTGCATATTTCTGTAACATATACTTTCACATCGGAGATATTAAGCTTAATTAAGGATGTGTTACAGTTGGTATTTCGGGACCGCACAGACATCCATCTTATTTTAGAGAGCAGAGGTGGACATCTTTTAATCCCTTATCTCTGAAGCAGGAAACATGTTCTAGAGTCTCTTCCTTTAGTTCATGGTCTCCTAAAGTGCCACGATACAACTGTACACATTCAAATAAATGCACCATCACAGAATAGCATATGAAGTAAAGTACTCCTATGAGATTATGCACTATGTTAAGCAATGCAGCTTAGTGGAAGTCTGCTGCTGCCACTGAAAGGTTGTGTTTTCTATCCTGACTGGCAGAGAGCCACTGTTGAGCTCTGGGCAAAAGGTGAATCACATTTAACTGCTCTGCTATGTTTTCAGCGCATGCTCTGCTTTCCTTACATTTCACTTTGCATGAGAGCATATGACAAATAAATACAAGGGGTGATCGAGTCAAACCGGGACTTCTGATCTGTGCAGAATAACATAAGACAGTCATGAGAGTAAAAGAAGAAAAACTCCCTTTATTTCTCTATATCATTCTATGCACCAGTGTTCCAATAGTTCTTGGATATCATCAATGTAAAAGGTTATCCGAAACGCTGGCCTCCCAGGACCTCCTTAAATGGTCCAAACACATGGAAGTGGCTTGGAGCAAGGTCAGGACTGTGGCAGTAACTCCCAGCTGAGATCCTCTAATGTGCAAGTGGTGCAGCTGACAGTTTGAGGTTGCAATGTCCTGCAAAATCAGTACACCTTTGGTCATCAAATCAGGCCATTTTTTTCCATTAAAGGAATTTATTGCCTACAATCCTGACCTCACTCCAAGCCATTTCCATACTGTATGTTTGGGCCATTAAAGGAGTTCCAGTGTACTGAGAAAACGTTCTACCTTGATGATATCCAAGCACTAGTCAAACGCTGGGATAAGGCAAAGGTTTGAATTGACTTCATCTCATTAATTAAAGTTTAATCTCTTTAAAAGTCTAAATATGTTTGCCATTGTTAAAATAAAATATTCAGTTTTATTCTTTAGTCTTTCCAGACTAGGACTTTGACTTTAAACACAATGCCCATGACCCCAAGCATGCTCTTTCTCATCACGTTTAAGCTGTACAACAAATGCGTAACCCCTTTAACACCTTGCACAATAAACCTTTCTTTCCCTCTCCCCTATTACCATGTTACAGCAGTTTATCTTTGCTCGAGTGCAATGAAAGACAGCAAGACAGTGAGCATGGTGTTTAACTTTAATACTCCATTGTGTTCCATAGGTCTCTCCGTGGTTCACTGGAGGGTATGTAAATTAGCGAGATCCTTTCTCTGTTTAAGCCATGCAGTGACATGTTGTCAGATGCCAATGATAATAATGACAAGTCTGCTTTCCTGCAGCAATGTCAAAACTGGAGCTCTGTGTGGTCTTTCCTAAGGTAGGGATGTGTGCATTCATACACGTATCTGCCTTCACCACATCAGGAACTCAATGGGGTTATTGTTCTATCACTGAGAGAAGTTCAATCATTCATAAGAGACAGAGTGATGTGTGTTTATACTGTGCTTTTGTAGTGTTTGGGTAGTAAAGCCTACTTGCTGAGAGATTTAGCAAAGAAAGGCTATCAGCTCATATTTTTTACAGTGTTGCACCCAAATTTGATGTCTGGCACTTTGTAGTGTGTGTGTGTGTGTGTGTGTGTGTGTGTGTGTGTTTCTTTTCTCCTAGTTCTCCTTGGTTTGGCCATACCTTTGTTTAGAGTTACCTTCTCCAAACTATTGGTCATACCTAAGGTTAGGGTTAGCGGTTAAGCTTAGACTTAGAGTTAGGGTTAGGGATAGGGTTTAACACTAACCCTAACCTTCTTTGTGCCTGGGGCAGAATGAATTTGTGACCCGTTACAACAAGTCAGGTATTAAGTAACACATGGTTCATTTTGCACTATGGCCAATAGTGTGCAGTAGGTGAAATGTATCAGATGTTCAATTTTGGGAAAAATTGGTTGAAAATACCTTATCTTCCTGATCCTTTATCAGAACTGGGAAGGTTTTAATCGTAAACATGATTTTCATGTATTGTACACTGCCTGGCCAAAAATAAATAAATAAATCACCACTTCAGAAGTGTCAAATTATTGGCCTGCTTCAAGTACTAAAAACAAAGAAATTTGGAATTACTCGTGTTGGGTTGGGATAAAAAAAAAAATCAAGAATGGAAATCAATCAAATGCTTAGTAAAGAAGCAAAAAAAGTAAAAAAAAAAAAAAAACTGACAGGAGAAGTTACAGCTTTATTTAATAGTTAAAGTATTTTCACATGGAATAATGTGACAAAAACGCACAGGATTGGGACTCAACAGCTGTGTGGACATAAGAAAAGCACTCGTTAGTGAGACTCATCAAATAAAACACTCACATTTGCTATTAATCATAAAGATTTGACTTTGGAGTGCTAAGTCCAGATTGACCCTATTTATACCAGAGCGATGTGTGCATCAGGGTAAGAAGGTACGTACATAAAATGATGCCCCCATCATGCATTGTGGCCACTGGTACGAGCCTCTGGAGGCAGTGTTATGATCTGGGGTTGCTTCAGTTGCTCAGGTTTAGGCTCAGCAACGTTACTGTATGTGTCCAGAGTATCAAATCTACTGAGTTTTCCTCTTCATTCGAAGCTTGTGACTCCAGCTTGAAATACTCTAAAATTGCATAGAAATACATGCATTCGTAATTAACTAAAAGACCTTGTAATCCGAAAAAAAATAAAAAATCACCCAAAATGAGAATTAATACCTGATTTGATGTGATGAGTCACATATTGTTGACTTTGTCAAGGCACTGTTTGTCCTTCTAAAGAAAAGAGTGTGTTTATAGCTGCCTTTCACTTTGAGTCATTTTTGTGCAGCAAAGTAGGAAAATTAAGTCCTTTGACTGGGACTAGATACAAATGCCTGTAGTAAAGCCAGTGATCTAAACACATAAATCCAGTAAATCCATATTTTTAGACAGAGAAAAACTACAGTTACCTTTAGAGGCATGATATGCATAGGTACTCTAATTACAATATCTGCAATATATACAGTATGAGCCAAGTTTATCCTCGGAATATGGTTAGTACTGTATAAACCCGCAGAATGTAAGGATCCCACTATCGAGTTTTAAGTCTAGTTCCTTTCAAGCTTTCTACTTCATGTCATGTTAAGCAATTTCTCCTAGAGATCGCTGTCACTTTGACATACTCATCAGGGATGTGATTCCTTATATTCTTTATGTTGCCAAAATAATTTTTAAAAAGGCTCATAAATCAATTAATATATCATTCCTTCCTTTTACATTGTCTGAGGAATGTTAAGAATGTCCTTAATCAATTAAGGTCAACCTTTTCCTTCCCATCTGAAGATCCCTTCTGTCAAATTCAGGATTACAGCTATAATGGAGCTTAGTGTTCCATGGTTACATGGGTCAGAGCTCAAGTTCAACGTACCTGACATCCCCGGTGGAACTCGCAAACAGCAGTAAAGTAAAACACACTATTATTGATTTTTACAGATAATCTTACAGGGATCATGGTAGTCATTTTTTCAAAATTAAATGGTTCATAGCTAAGGGTCAATTCACCTGGCATTGTCAACAGTGGAATAAAGTACAACAAAAGCTTCCTGGACAGAAAACACAGTAGTCACATGTAATTTATTTTCTTATACCTGATTAGCTCAAAGGGAATTTCAGATTTGAGCAGTTTCAAAATATTTACTCAGTGATTTCTAGCTCAGGCCACTTTTTATGTCAATATGTGCAGTTTTTTTTATTTTTTTCTCCACAATTATTAAAAAAATTTCTTTTGGCTGTTTCCACAAAGGGGTCACCACAGTAGACTATCCAATCCAAACACAACTTGTCACAGGTTTTTACACCGGATGCCCTTCCTGGCGCAACCCTCCCATTTTTCTAAGCAGGCTTGGAACTGGCACTGCATGCACTGGCTGGATTGTATGGGGTGTGGCAACCCACTGGCATCTGGGCTCGAATCCGGATCCTCAGATCCTCACACCAACAACCTAGAGCCTTAGCCGCCTGAACCACCATTAATGATCAGTAAAAAGAAAAAAAATCTTCAAATCACTTTCCAATCCACTACAGTTTTTGATTTTTTCTTTTTGATGATTACTAATGACTTATGATGACTAATGATTACTTTAAACAAAATCCAATTGTAATCCAATCCAGTTTTTGATTTGTTTCGAGAAAAAAAAAAGGAAACATGCTTTTGTTTTGCTACCATAATGTCGCTGATAATAATAAATTCAGTTTTTCAATGTAACTTTATTTCTATAGAACTTTAAACAGTGGTCAAAGGAGTTTTACAGAATAAAAAATTTATATAAATTAGAAAAAAAGTAAGCAAAAAAAGTATAAAATATAGCTATTGTTCCCTGATGATCAAGCCTGTGGCATAGTGCATACCTTTGTGTTTCACTTCTGCCACTTTTTCACCATTTATATCAAGCATTCAAGCGTTTTTAATTTCACTTTATTGCATCTTTCATTTTTCCCTTCTGGCATTTTTTTTTTTTTTTTTACTTTTTAAAGAACGTGTTCGTTTCTTCATCTAAATACAGCAAGCAGAATCTATCCTGCCGGATCTGTCTGTTATAATATAAACAAAACCCAGACGTTAAACATTTATCATGACAAGCATTCAGCTTGTTCAGTGTGTGGAGTGCAGGATGTTTAGTCATTCGACCTCTGTCATTAGTAATAACTTTGTCCATCTGTGATAGGTATTTTCTTTACAGTATATTTGTTAGCACTCTGATGAAGAAGAATGTAGCATTAGAGGAGCACATCTAGACCTTAGAGAGTGTTTGTGAGTGCGCGTGCAGCGTTATTTCTGTAGGGGAAAGTCTGGGTGCCTTAGGTGGAGTTAGCAATCTGCCAACTGCAGGATTAGAACCCTTAGAGCGGGTGACGACTCAGTGGCATACTCACCCAGCCAAAGCTCACGCTAAGACTTGCCCACTGGAGCACACCGCATCTGCGCTCCACATCTCCAACAGGATTGCTCTCCTCACTGAAGCACCCGCTGAAAATCCTGAAAGTGCTCTGGTTATAAGAGAATTTATCCTGAGGCACTTGGCATTAGTTAGGCCTTCAGGGTACATGCTGAAACTACCAATATATGCCTTCATCAGACAGAGGTTAGTAAGAGTAACTTTACAGAGGTGTTTAAATTAGCAAAGGCAATGTCTAATGAAGTAGTATGCTCTGACCTCATCACAATGCGCCGTGACGACATATCTTATAACAGGTTACGGTTACTGAACCACTGAACCAAAAACAATATAGACTTTATAGATAATTGGAGTACCTTTTAGGGCAAAGCTGGTCTGTTAGGAGGCCAATAGTACCATTGTATTTATTCCCATTCGTACAACCGTGGAAGGACCTTCGGTCAACATTCACACATGCATTCACACACTATGGGCAATTTGGGAACGCCAATTAGCCTAATCTGCATTTCTTTAGACAGTGGGAGGAAACCAGAGTACCAGGAGGAAACCCACCAAGCACGGGGAGAACATGCAAACTCCATGCACACAGACCCCCCAAGATGGATCAAATCCCGACCCTGGTGATGTGAGGCCACAGTGCTAACCACTAAGCCACAGTGCTGCATCTGCTACTCTGTTATGAAGTGAATGTACATAAATCTTCATTTCTGTAAAATATGTACTTTTTAATTTCCTGCAAAGGTCATGTTGTGTCATGTTTGACAAATACTCTTGTTATTTTTTGTCATGCCCTGTAATGTATGCTATGCTTTAATCAAATTGTTGAACCGCTACAGTACATGATGTAGTGACTGTTATCAAAATATCTGTAGTGCTCCTGCAGAGTCAGCTTGAAACCTTTAAATGCAATTTTTCTATTTTGGCTCTGAGGAAAGCCAGTGGATGTTAGTTCTGTACAGGGTGGAAAATATCGGGTTTCTTGTGAAAGGTTTACACACAGGCTGCCACACACATAAGGTAAAAAAAAAAAAAAAACAGTACAAATGATAAAATGATGTATAATAAGAGGTAGATACATTTGAGAAGCTTGAATTTGGTGCTTTTCTAACATCTTGTTTCAATCTTACAGCCATTAGAATGACTTAAGCTCTACCTATTTACCTAACACGTGCAGATACATAAGTGTGGCTTTTTTTTTTTACCGCTTCAGTTCCACTGATCTCACTTGGCACTGTCCACCATCATTTCTTCTCTTCCTTTGCAATTTACCTATCTTACTAAACCGATCACAGGACTAATCAACACAACAGCATGTAGAGGTCTGACTGGTCCAATTGCTCTTGAGCTTATTCTGTTGGTCTAAGATCTTTTATCAGGCTGTTGACGTGCTTCTCCACACTTCAAGAAATAGGACGGCAAACTGGAGTGTGGTCTATCTATCAACTTTCAAACACACCTGTGAGCTAACCATGTACACGTGCCGTTCTGCAGCAGCTGCAGATAAAGAGACGTGCGCCTACATGTCTGCTTGGGACACAGTGAGCTCCAACACATCATCCACACCTACTGCATGAACACTACTCAGAAAATGCTAGCGGGGGTTATGGAAGATATTATGCTATACTGATGTAATACACTTTATTGTCATTATACAATACAGAGTTATTCTATTATAGGCTTTAATATTTTTTTATATATTTAATATTTATCTCTCAGTATTTTGACCCTGCGTCTGGGTTAGATTCCTGCCTGGGATCTGTGTGCATGAAGTTTGCATGTTCTCCCTGTGCTTGGTGGGTTTCCTCCAGGTACTCCGGTTTCCTCCCACAGTCTAAAGACATGCAGATTAAATTAATTGGCGTTTCCAAATTGCACATAGTTTGTGATGCATGGGTCCCCTAAATCGGCTTCCCTGGCCCCCGTCCATGGTGTACCCAATCTAGGATAGGCTCCACGCCCCCATGACCCTGTGTACAGAATAAAGTGGTTTAGACAATGAGATGAAATTTTGACATGATGAAAACTGCACTAATACATTTGTTATCCCCAGTCCCAGATGAACTTTTACTTTTTGTAACAAAACGATTGCGTAAATATTGAACAAACAGACACGATCAAGGTCTCCTGGGGTCTAATAAAACCAAGCTGTATTTCCTCTTCTCAATAAAACGTTGTGTGGGAGACCCTCGAATGAGTCTTCTTTACCAGGCCATGAATGCGTCAATGAGCCAATTGATTTGTGCTTCCAAGTCAAAGTAGTTTCAAGCATTCATCAGGACTTTTCTCTGGTTGCTTGAACTCTAACAAAGCCTGGTATCGCATTTATTTGTGTTTTTGTTGCCTGAGAGGAGGAAAAACCGAATAAAGCATTTAAAAGTTGTCCATGATTAATCATACATCTAAGAATTCCTTCTCCATGAGAACCTCGGGATTTACTTCCATGCAGACTGTAATTTGTATTTGGCCCTTTTTGGGTAAAATTCCATTTTAATTAAAGCGTTTTGTTATGAAGAAGGTCGCTCTCGTAACAATGCAGCACAGTCATCTTCTAGTGGGGGAGACATTTAAGAACAGACACTCAAAGATGAGGCAGAAAGGTGTCTCTTGTGGGTGATTTAATATGAAACACTCCCCCCATAGAGCACAATAGTGGATTTATTCTCAGAGAGAGGGTAAGTGCGTTTTGGATAAAACTATGCTTGCTTCAGGCTAAAGGAAAGATTAGTTACTCCATCTAGGAACATCCCACTGTCTGATATGACAGCACTCTTTCAGTGCATGTCAGTGGCTGCTGATGTGTTTTTCTTTGCTAGGAGATTAGTTTTTGTAAATCTCGAGTCTTTCTGCTTGCACTGTTTGGAAGAGAAAACAGGAAACTGTTGAATAGTACAAAAGTAATGCTATAGGAGCCTGGACCTTTTCTAACAACAAAGATTTGTGACAGAGTGTGATACGGATCACCACTTTCATTGTCAAATAATGAATGCAAGATAATTCTTGGGGACTTCTGTGTGGCGCCGTGTTTTTTTTTGTTTTTTTTTCCCAGCAGACACAACTTTATATGCATTGCATTCATTATTCTCCAGCCTCTCCCTCTGCTTTAAAGCTCGCCACAAGTACTGGTGTCAAATTGTTAGCATGTCCGATTTTGTTCTCCCATCTGCGGGTGGGTGATTATCAGTGCTCAGTCTGACTCATTCTCTCCACCGGTGTCTGCCTTTTCTGCTCTTTGCAGACATCTGGAGGCCTTTAGGTCCAGCCCAAGTGCTTTACAGGTCAGAGACACTTTGCACAGCAATCCAACAACGTGCCAGAAAAGAATTATAAAACAACATTAAGAACAAATGACTGGAATCCTCTAATACTTTTATTTTCAGAGAGCTATGCTTTATTTTATATTTATAATATACTGTCTAGCTGTGTAAAGTGAAAAGCATTTGAATAGATAATACTAGCATTAGTACCTATTGTTGATAGGAAAATAGTTTTTAGAAATAGTTAAAAGGTAAAAATAAGCTGATCAGCTTTAATGTAATCAGTGATATTATTATTTCAGGTTGAAGCCCATGTACATGTCTGTCTGTCTTTCTGTACGACAGAACGCTATACACTCCCTGTTCAGTAATCGGAGAGTGAATCACAGATGCAAAATCAGATGTTTTTTTCTTAAAATAACTCCAGTTAGAATTCACTTACAGTATACCACTTCAGTGCTGTTATTTCAGTGGTGAAAATATGAACTAATCCCAGTAAAAATATTCAGTTTAGCTTTTCTACTTAATACCTATTGGTGCAGGTGTTTGCTTACTTCGAGCAAGTAGCTTATTAGCAGCGTATTAAGTAGATTATTAAATCTGACACAGAACTGTTCATAACATCGCTGTTACTCAACATTTTGATTTCACTTATGGTGCTGGTTAAACTTATCTAAGTAATAAGTAAAACGTTTCATTAAATTCTGTCCAGCGGTCGATTTAAGACGCACCCACAGTTTGATGCATGCACAGTACACTGTCTGGTTTGTAATCTGGCACATTCACTTTTATTTAACATTTTAATTTCATTTAAGGTGCCATTTTTGGCAATTTTTTTGGCCTAATTTTTAGTCCAGTCCTGACCTGACCAGTTTCAAAGGAATAGTTTTGTTTGTTAAGCCATGTGAATCTTTCAAGCATAAAAAACTCATCTAACTTAAAGTATGATGCAGTGAGAAACAGGTGATGACAGATGATCAGGCCGATGATCAGTATACTGATGTTTATACTCAGTGTTTGGAACAGACGAGAGGGGAAATGGGATTTTTAAATTGTATCTTTAGGCAATATGCATATTTCTATGAATTATGAATTAATATACAATACACCATTTAATTAAATGAACGTTAAATTAACTACTGTATTTAGTAGTTTTTACTACTGTATTTATTACTGTATTTATTTTCATTTGATTCAATTTAACATGAGGAAATGAGGGGGGGGGGGGGCTCAAGACAATTTGACAGTACGTACTATAATGTGATAGAATCTCCATTTGAAAAGCAAACAAACTGTCAAACTGTCAAACAAACTGCAAACTAACCTGAGATGACCAGAAGACGTAGCTTAGCGGTTAGCCCTTTGTTGCGTGAATGGTAAACCCAAACGCGGAA
>JAQMYL010000010.1:16320502-16338834 GCA_030014365.1 Clarias pachynema | reverse complement strand
TTTTTTGGACGCCTTCAGCATTCCTTTACAATGTAGAAAGAAATAAAAATCAGGAATGATCATGGAGTTAGAAAGTGTTCTAAAACTTCATTCAAAAGTTTGGGGTCACTATATATATATATATATATTCATTGATATTCAATAGTATACCGATTTGCAACAACCAAAGAAAACGACCTGGGAGGTAAAGAACTATGCAATGAACAATTAAAATCTGAAAAATAAAACTGTCAATTTCATGGGAGAAATGTTGAAGAAAAATTAAAAACTTACTGGTGTTCACTTAAACACTTGATGGAGTTTTAAAAAAGAAAAGTAGAAGTCACAGTGATGTTTACAAGTAAAAGTAAGAGCATTTCTACATACAGTACACAACACAACTAGGACTCTCAGGATTGGGACTAATCAGATGTGTGTCCGAAAGAAAACCACTTGTTAGTGAAACTCATCCAAAAAAAAGAAAAAAAAGAAACGGTTTCAGTTTGCTAGGGAAGCATAAGGATTGGATTTTGGAGCAAATGAAAAAGGTCATGTGGTCTGATGAGTGCAGAAAGTTCCTTTACCAGAGTGATGGTCGTGTCAGTGTAAGAAGGGTAAGAAGTGATGACCCATCATGCATAGTGTCCACTGTACAAGCCTCTAGAGGCAGTGTTATGATCTGGGGTTGCTTCAGTTGCTCAGGTGTAGACTCAGTAATGTTAAGTGGCAATAAAATGAAGTCAGCTGACGACCAGAATGTACTGAATGTTTCATCAGTATCATTTGTTTCATCATGAGTTTTTTGTCCCTAAAGGCACAGGCTTGTTCCAAGATCCAAATTGTGAAAGAGTGGTTCTGGGAGACTAAGAAAAGATTTTCACACATGAATTGGAAACCACATTGGTGGATGAATGAAATTTTAGTGTGTGTGACATTTTTTGGCCAGGCAGTGAAATATCTCCCATAGTCAGCCCTCTGAATTAAAGTTTGATTTTAATTTACAACAAAATAATGTTATATGGGCAGGACCATGTAAACTCTTATGAGATGCATCATTTTTTCATGATTCAATTCAGTAAGTGATACTCACACTAGAAGTCTAAATAGGGCAAGTAGCAGTGCTCACATATTTTTTTTTATGAAATATTAAAGATACATCATACTGTATCTGCTGCAACATTGCAGACAGGATAAAAATTGTCCAAAAGCAGGTCATTTGGTCTGGAAGGCAGGTGAACAACACTGACGTGCCTGATGAATGTTAGTGTATCCAGCAGTCAGCTGTTGAGAGCATTGAATTAAAGCTAACACTCTTAAGTGTCTGTACATCTGGTACCCTTTGGCTAGTAGCTAAAATGCTACAGCGGCACTGTTAATTACATTATCATGATTACTTTCTTGTACAGTATGACAAACAAGCTTGTCTGGTCCTCTAATCTGATCCTGATTAGAATTCTGGAGATCAACACCCACAATAGATCATTATGTTGGCTTTAAATCATGGAATCTAGTGGTATTTATGAAACTGTTACAGTATCCATAAATTCTAGAAGGACAGACCTGTCTGTCACAGGAAAGAAATTGCAGAACCTAGTAAATCAAATAATAAAAATATAACAGGCACGGGTCTCCTTGAAAGTTACGCAAAAGCTTCCATTGTGCTCCCGTAGAGGTTCCTGCACATATACAGAAAAACATACAGTAAGATGTGCTGTGGGCCTTAGTGCAAGATTTTAAGCAGAACACAAATCACTGGCACCAAACATTACCAGACCACAGATAAAGCCCCTTGTCTGGTAGTGCGGTGCCTGTGGCTTATGTTCAGGTCTGCACTTATGGGAAAGCATTGTGCCCGGTCCAACACTGATTAAATAGGAGAAGGCCATTGTAAACTGTTCTAAAGCTTCCACAGCCTAAACCAGACATGAGTGCCAAACCAAAAGCTGACTTGGATTTGCTGAACAAATTCCTGTGCAGGAAGCAGCTGTGACACACCACCACAATTAGCAGCTTTCCAGAAGAAGGTGACAACCTGATAATGACACACACACTCACAGCAGTGTATCATAACTGGTCTTAACTCAGGCCTTAGGCGACTTGCAGATTCAGGTTATTATTATTATTATTATTATTATTATTATTATTATTATTGTTGTTGTTACTATTATTATTATTCATAATAATAACATTTGGTGTTGCTATCGATACTGGGCCCATCTAACAAAATATTCCAATTCACTGGGCTCCCAACCTTATTTACCCTCTCTTAATGGTGCCATCTGGTTACCTGGTTACTGCTGTATTCAAGAACTGCAGTTAGAAAATATATATATACACCAATCAGCCATAATATTAATACAACATAAAGTGCCCTGAAAAGGTATTTGTCCATTCCTGCTTTTTTTTTTGTTTTTTTATTACATATCATTTTTAAAAATTATTTTATATTACACAAAGATACCCAGAGTAAATAAATAATTATTTCCTTTATTAAGGGAAAAAAAAACCTATCTAACCTACCTTGTCTAAACCTACCTGACACTATATGAAAAGTAATTGCCCCTAAACCTAATAACTGTTTGTGCCACCCTTGGCGGCAACAACGGCAATCAAGCGTTTGTGAAAATGAGTATTTCACATCCCTTTGGAGGAATTTTGGGCCATCTCTTCTTGCAGAATTGTTTTAATTCACCCCTATTAGAGGGTTTTCGAGTGTGAACAGCCTGTTTAAGGATCTTTGAAAAGTCTGGATTGACAAGGCAACTTCATGCAACATTCATTTTATTTTTGGACTTTTTCATCGTCCTGCTGCATACCCCAAGTGTGCTTCAGCTTGAGGTCACAAACTGACGGCCGGACATCCTCTGGTAGCACGCAGGATTCATGGTTCCATAAATTATGGCAAGTCGCCCGGGTCTTAAAGTTTCAAAACAGCCCCAGACTATCACACAACCACCACCATGTTTGACTGTTGGTATGTTGTTCTTTTTATGATTGTGTTAGTTTTACACCAGATGTAACGGGACGCACACCTTCCAATAGGTTCAACTTTTGCCCTGTCAGTCCACAAAATATTTTCTCAAAAGTATTGGGGACAATCAAGATGTTTTTCGGGAAATACTTTGTGTTCTTGGCATCCCATGGATGCCATGTCTCTTACTTATTGTTGAATCATGAATACTGATTTTAACTGAGGCAAGTGAGGCCTGCAGGTCTTTAGATGTTGTTCTGGGTTTTTAGATGTTGTTCTGGGTTTTATGTTTCTCTTTTATGAGCTTCTCGATGAGTTGTTTTTGTGCTCTTGGAGTGATTTTGGTAGACCAGCCAGTCCTGGACAAACAGATCCAAGTTTTCTTCATTTGTTGATAATGGCTCTCATCTTGGTTCACTCTAGTCCCAAACAGTTAGAAATGGCTTTCCAAACTGATACATGTAAATTACTTTGTTTCTCATCTGTTATTGCACTTCTTTAGATTGTTTTGTTTTTGTTAGATCTTTTAGCATGCGTCATCTTGTCAGACGGGTTCTTTTTAAGTGATTTCTTAATTCAACAAGTCTGGCAGTAATCAGGCCTGGGTGTGGAACTTGAAATTTAACTCAGCTTTCCAAAAATCACAGTGCATTCATGATTTAGCAAGGGGGCAATAACTTTTTCACACAGGAAGGCCAACAGGAAAACAGCTCAAAACTGCTGACCCGGGCACCAAACTCCCCAGATCTGATCGAGCACCCATGTGATGCACCAGACAAGTCCGATCAACAGAGTCCCCACCCTGCAACACCACAGCACACTCCCAGGTGGAACAAGGAGAACCCACACAATACTGGGCATAGTGTTTTGGCTGGTCCAAATTAACACAAAATGTTTTATAAAGCTTTTTAATTTTAATAAAGCTGTTGTTCAGGTGATTAGACGATACTGGTGAGATAACTGTGTGGATTTAGAAATACTCATTTCATGCTAAATATGTTTGTGGAGAACATAAATCTACAAATCATTACAGCTACAACAGGATTCAGTGTACCTGTCAGACAGCTCTGGTAGTCATTTAGCCTTTGATGAACCTAAAAAGACTCAGGCATGTTTTTTATCTACTACGCAATCATCTGGATCAGAAGGATAAGCAGGATAGCCAACTGGTGTACCATGAAGATCTAGCTGGAGTTCAGGTCATTAGAAGGGCATCAAAGGAATCCAAGACTACTGTCTCACTAAACCCTTTATTTAGATAACCATGCACATGACTTCTGACCACCTGGTCTGGTAAGGATCACTGCTGCACGCTAAATGTTTGATGTCCAGTCTCAGATGTTGTAAATGTAGGAAAGCCTGAAATTCTTTGTAATTATTATTAGTAAAATATAGTACTATTACTACAAAATAATTCATATACACAGTATATAGTATTCATTTAGGTTGTTCAGCAGCCATTGTGGGACAATTGACTTATTGTATGAACTATTCTTATCCTCACACACTCTTATCACAAAGCTCATCACCCTCTTCGGGAGCTCTTTGTGTTCTTTCATGTGCTTTGAGTGATGTAACGTAAACATAATGGTATTTCATGCTTCATTCACATTTCAGTGGTGCAAAAAGGCCAACCGACTCTATCATCATGCCTCCCAGGAAGGACCTCTATCATGGCGGGAGAAGGAGATAGCAGATGTAGGATTGAAAACATAGAGACCTATTTATTTAATGGGTGCAACACAAGCAACAGAATGAATCCTACACTTTATGGAGATTATATGGAAGGTATGATTCAGGCTGTTTTCACAATTCAGGCTATGGGGCCACCATGACCTTGACTTGAATGAATGAATGAATGAATGAATGAATGCCACATTTATAACCAATAATAGGTGACACTGGTGAGATCTACAGTATGTGTACCATTTAGTCCATGCATGGGTGGGCAGGCAGTGAGTAGTCTGACAGGACCAGTGATGGATGGATTGAGAGTGGCATAATATACTGTAATGGCCTAAAAATGTGCCCAGGATCAGAGGTATGATCTGGTTCTCTTTATAAATCAACCAAAGAGGCATAGTTAATATTGAATGGCAACTGTAGATAAAATGCATGAAATCCTCAGTACAGCTTTGATGAGGTTTACATTACAATGCAAAACAGTAGCAGATATTTGCCACAATGAATAACTTTGAAGGAGAACGAAGAAGTAAAATACCGCACTTAGGTTTAGACAGAAAGGTAAGTCATAAATCACAGAGTGCTATTCTCTCTTTCCAGGTCCAAGGAGCATGTTTAAAACCCATTAGTGATGGTGCGGCCAGCTGTACATCAGCAGCAGTCATAAATTGCTTTATCGGATGAAGTTTCTGCAAAGTGATGAGCTTAGCGATACTGATGTCAAATGGGAGTTTCAGGCATTCACGCATGTCTTTCAGCATCGTTAAGGGGAGATGACACAAGCACAAACTCATCTGGCATGGGGTCTACTGTGACTCATCTGAAACAGTAATAATTCAGTGATATTTCTGTTTCTGATAAAATGTCATCAACTCTGATAAATTTTCATCTACTGTCAAGAAAAAGAATGAATCATGCCATTCTAATACACATTATTTACCTTAGTCGTGCTGTTGTTGACAGCGAATTTATTACCTTATATTACATGATGCTATCTAAGTTAAAAAAAAATTCAAATAATACAGGTGCCATGTACTGTAGGTTATTCCCTCCCTTGTACGCCTTTATCCCCCCTCTCCGTCTCTGAAGTCTGGATGTTTATTCAAATCTATTGACATTAGGCCTCTTGGCCCTTTCTTCCAAGTCACACAGCTGTGTTCAATGCAAATATACAGGGGGCCTCCAACCTTCCAGCTGTGGCAACCAAGGTAGTTCTATAAACGCTGTCTGCTATCCCAGAGACTAGCCTATATCTACAATGTTTGCATGAGGAGGGAAAAAAAAAAATCCAAGGAGTAAGCTGGAGGAGGACCACATACCAAAAAGGTGGGAGTGCTGCATGTTTGATGTCTCTGTTGCCTGGAGATAGTTAGGAAAGCTCTAGGTTCCTCCAATCATGACTCGGCTCAGAATAATATTTGGGTGCTTTGCTAAGTCATACGTAAATGGGGGAATGTCCCTAAATTTCAGGTGGAGACCATGTGTAGGTCTCCAAGTTATACCATAGACACAGGGTAAATGTTTATCATTCCTAAACCAGGTCTAGTCCACAAGTACTTATTACAAGTGATATTTGTGTAAAAAAGCTGTGATATGGAACTGCAACCAGAGAGAAGTGTACTTAAAAATGATTGAGTGTTATTAAATAACTGTAATGCTAAACTTGTTTGGTTAAAGTGTTTTCCCCCAGTGTACTCACCCGCCACTTCATGAGGTAGTCTGGTTAAACTGCTCTTTAATGCAAATACCTAATCACCCAATCACCTGGCAACTCAATGCATTCATGCATGGAGACATAGTCAGAACAATCTGTTCAAACTGAGCATCAGAATAGGGAAAAAAGGTGATTTAAGTGACTTGGCGCATGTCAGATGGGCTGGTCATGGTATTTCCACTTGGATTTTCACAAACAACCATCTATAGGGTTTACAGACAATGGTCTGAAAAAAGGAAATATCCAGTAAGCAGCAGTTCTCTGGTTGAAAATGTCTTGTCAGTTGAGAATGGCTAAACGTGATAGAAAGGCATCTTTCATCTCATTACAGCCAAGGTATGCTGAAGAGCATCACTGAACACACAACACATCGAACATTGAAGCAGATGGGCTACAGCAGCAGAAAACCACACCGGGTGCCGCTTCTGTCAGCTATGAACAGGAAACTGGGGCTACAATTCGCATGAGCACACCAAAATTAGACGTATGAGATTGGAAAATCATTGCCTAGCATGATGAGTCTCGAGTTCTGCTGCGACATTCAGATGGTAGAGTCAGAATTTGGCATAAACAACATAAAAGCATGGATCTACAGTATCCTGCCGTGTACCAACTGTTCATGAGTAGTGGTGGAGTGGTTGAGCTTTTCTGCAATTGAGCATTGTGAAAATGCCATAGCCTACCTGAGTGTTGTTGCTGACCATGTCCATCCCTGTATGACCACAAGGTAAATGTGCCATGACACAAAGCTCAAACCATCTCAAACCAGTTTCTTCAACATGCCAATGGGTTCATTGTACTCACATGGCCTCCACGGTCACCAAACCTCAATACAATAGAGCACCTTCGGGATGTGGTGGAGGGAGAGATGTAACCAAGGATTCGGACAGATGACTGGTGGAAAGAATATTTCTCTATCATGTCATTATGGGCCATTGTGGTACATCATTATGGACCTTGTTGAGACTGTGCCACAAAGAATTTAAGCAGAACATGAGTCTAACCCAGTACCTAATAAAGTGGCCAGCGAGTGTATATTTGAGATACATAATGTTCTATATGTTAAAATACTCTAACATCTTGTTAGATTTATGTGAATGTGGAAATCACTTTCTCTTGTGTGTGACAAAATGTAACAAGAAATGTGGAAAACAAAACAATGTTTGCAGTTAGAGGGTGGGCGGGGGGGGGGGGGAGGGGATGGGTGTTGGTTGTAGATCTGATTAAGTAGTCAGACATTACTTTTCATGGACAGCCTCTATGCTGCTAAAATATTATAGAAGATTAAAGTCATGTCAGTCTGTCACAGCGACTTTCCGCCCTCACCAGACTGCATACATCTGTAGCAAATAAAGTTGCATAATTTCCCATCACTCCTCCCATTCCAGGAGCCTCGCTGTATACGTCAATGGTAGGGACAGATGGGCGTTTGGACATTAGACAGAGAAGGAAACGTAGGTTGCAAACGTATGTTAGAAAAACGGAATGAAAACAGACACATCACAGGCTGTTGAACAAACTGTTCTCTAGGTGGTGCAGGTGGCAGCCAAACAGATGTTGCACATCTGGCACTCATAATGTTGTTTTCACGATAACGCATACATCGGTAGTGGACAGGAAAAGCGTGATTGTAGTGTAAACATAATCTGTGAACTTTTAAACATTTATCACAAACATTTACTTGAGATTTGTATGTAATAAGATGGGACCTTTTATTAGGCTCAGGATTATACTATATACAGTAGTGCATTATTTACCAATACCACATAAAAGCACATCAGTTAATGCTGATAAATGGTACGGTATATGCAAAAAAAAAAAAAAAAAAGTGATTATTACAGTAACTAAAACTCTTGCCCTGGATGCTTATATGTCATCCGAAAAATGATTTAAACTGTCTCTGTTTAAATTTGACATGAGTTTCAGTCTTTTGTTTTATAGTACAGTGGTATATCTGCATTCAAATTTAATCAGTTCTGGAGATGAGTTCCTAAGGCCAAACTTTCTTATTACATTTTAATTTAATTGCATTTTCCCATAGGAAATAATGTAAATGCAGATAATCCATTCCAGCCACCCAGAAATATTACCAATATTACCAATTTCCAACACTATAATCATATTTTTGCATATAAAAACAATCAACACATTTAGAAAAGACATGTAATTTAGGTAAAACATGAAATAAACCACACTTAACCTAAATTTATGATTCCTCTTCGCACTGGCTGCTTTAAAAACAAAATGTAAATGCTCCCTTTTCTTTTTTCTACCGTCCTTGCTAACATTCTTGGCGCTACAGTATGTCTTCACTAAATCTTGCACAAATCCACAAAACAATTCACTTTGCTTGGCCTTCCACTGACGCAAACAAGTTTTGAACAGCTCTCAGCTGTACACACAACTTTACCAGCTTTCTATTCGGCTCAGTTTGTTCGGTCGTATCCCGAAAATGCTTCATATGCGTTGAAAATTCGTGAGGCGGGGCATTCGTATGCCGAGGTACCACTGTGCATGTTTTTATATTTTCATTGTGGTTTCTGGGGCCAGTACCCATGGTGGCATATTGGTTAGCACTGTTAGCACCTCCAGGGTCAAGGGTTATATTCCCATCTTGGGACAGTGCGTGTGGAGTTTTCTGTGTGTTTGTTGGGTTTCCTCTGGGTTCTCCAGTTTGCTCCAAAAGTCCAACACAGATTAGGCATATAGTGTGTGAGTGAGAGTGTGTGTGTATGTGTGTGTGCTTGTGTCCCCGATGGATTGCGATGGATTGGCACCCCATCCAGGTGTACCTGTCTAGTGCCTCGAATCCCCTGGAATAGGCTCCAGGCTTCCTGTGACGATGTACAGGATAAGTGGTATAGAGAAAGAGTGAGTGTGGTTAATGGATGATAAAGTACTGTGTAAAACAATTTAAATCAATACAGAATACTCAATATATAGACATCTCAAACACACACGCAACATAAAAATTCTTATGTAAAGTGCCAAGAGGCTCATCAGACTAGTTGTCACCTGGCCTGTGTTTTTATGTCTAACAGGATTTAACATGCTAACAAACTAGCAATTAAAGTTAAATCTTTAAAAAGAAATTGATGGGGAAAAGACTTGCCTGTACATGGCTTGAACTCCAAACCTACAAAGAGAGGATGCTACAGTACCTTGGATACTACAACCCTGAAGGTTTTGTATAAAGCCTTAGAATATCATTTACATTATATACAGCTGTTTTGCTTGCAGTACTGTACAAACGTCTGGGGCACATACAAAAAAAAATGGCATAAGCATTTTGCTTCTTAAAAGAAAAGAGTAATAAAATAAACACAGTCACGGTTTAGTGGGAAAACTCTTTGATTGAAAATAATCTGCAGTGTTAGATTCAGATTCGTGTAGCTTTTTAAGTAAAACAGCTGTTAGGTTTTACTGAGTGTGCTGGAGAATATGGGTTATTCATGGGTAACTTTGCTGTTTTCTATTGTCCTTGCATACATGCAATATTCTTCTGTAATGTTATTTATTTATTTATTTCAAGGAAGACATGCATCTATTCGGTAGATTAAACTTCTTTTAGATATCTGTTTCTTAGATATTTGGATTAATTCCCATAATTTATTATTATTATTTTTTTTCTAACAGTGTTTGACTGATGGTACTTACAGTTACTAATCTTGTAACCAGTGTAAGAATAAGGTAACTTCAAAGCATTTTTGTAAGTCACCCTGGATCTGCCAAATGCCTAAATATAAAATGATGTACAGTACTGTTTGGTAAATATAAGGGGCGTTCAAGTCAAACCCAGGACATTTTTTGTGAATGAAGGTGTAAAAACAAAGATTTCAAGCACAATACGGTGATGAGCCACAATAAAACAATAAATGGCGCAAACTTTTTAAAGAAACCTTTACTGGACATCCATAAATGATGAATGATCTCGGCAGAGGCAGCTCGGAGCCCACTGCTCTTCTCGTGAACACGCCTGTACACCCAATCATTCACAAACAACACTTGAACATTATAGGAACTCGACTGGGAGTTTTTGCCACATCCCGGTACAGTCCTGATCTCGCCCCAAGTCATTTCCATGTGTTTGGGCCGTTAAAAGAGTTCCAGGGGATTATATAGGGAATAAAAGGTAGGTTTTAGTCTCATAACTGTGTTCTGTTAGATCTTTCCCACTTCCCATTCTAGAAGGTCAGCCTAGAGTCTCGCACAATTTGGATATTTCCTTTCTGAAAGGAAACTTCGGTCCTCGTAAATCTTTCCCACACTTTCTTGTGTGTGAAGAAATGACTAAGATTGCTCTTCAGGCACTTCTGTTTCCTGTAAAACCTCCGTCATATAAAGAGTTTCTTTGCACTCGACAGCAGCATCGACGACGATGCCAATCACTTTTTTTCTCTTTGCAGTTGTTTTTGTAAATGAAATTATATTGTAGCAACCAAAAAAAATATATGTACATGAACGGTAGATGGTTTTCTTTCCAAAAAGTTTATTGACAAATAAATGTTTTGTTATTGAAGTAATGTTAAAAATAAAAAACAGACGTATGTCAGATTCTTGTCTCCACATTCGTTGGAGCCCCGCCCCCCGCTTACCGCTCCATTCACATGCAAGATTTATGTAAATTACTCTATTCAGATGTAAGTAAATGCTAATTGCTGTGTTGTTTGGGGGGAGTGAAGTGCTGATGCATGCCCGTGTCCAACAGAACAGGAAGGGCTTGAATGAAGAAACAAACAATTTTTTTTAGATATATATTTTCACATAAATAGTCTTATATTCCTGTAAGAATCTTTTTCCGAGAAAATGACTCATTGCATGACACCACACAAAGCGCTTCAGGTTTTTTAAAATAATAATAATAATGTTTTTTTACTGTTTGTGTCCAGCATTGAGTAATTATTTGACCACGAATGGATGAAATGTGGCTATGAATTTATGACTAAAATAAACCTGCTTACATCATCAGGCGCTTACACTTTCCAAAAGGCAGCGTTCATTTACCGAGTTCATACTGTATTTGTGCTGTGCTATTTTTCTGGGGTACTGATTTGATATTTTGTCTGTTTTACAAAAGTTGCCCCACTATGTGATCTGAGTATAATATGACTGATATAAAGCTGCTCATATCGGCAGTGTTTTGATCAAAGTGGAGATGAAAAGTGCAAAGTGAAAGTGTGCAAACAACAACATGGGACAATGCATGTTGTCTGTGAATGGCTGAAATGTGGTTGAGAATATGTCTTTTAGCGAATGAAAATAATTTTTGATGAACACAATAGTACCACAATAGTCAAAATATGACAAAAGTTTTTTTTTCAAGTTAAGCAAACTATTTGTGTTAGGGCTCCCATGATTTTTCCTCAAATCTTTTAATTTTAAGTATCAGTTATGAAAGCTCACACTGAGTCTATATAGAAATGTACTTTAAGAGTTGACTTAAAGTCAAAAAGGCAGGCTGATACAGGATGCAGTTGCCATAAAACCTTACTGAGAGCAATCAGGGCAAACAGTACAAAACATAGAGATCAAAAGCAGAAGGTCAGGCAATGTGCAGACACAATGTCACAGAGCAAGCGAGGGGCAAAAGAGAACAGAAACAGTTAAATAACCAGAATCACAGTAATACAGGCAAACGGTTTGGAAACGTCAGTAAAGTCGGTGGTCTGATTGAGAACAGGTGTGCTAGGAATTGTGGTTTGAAGCAGCCATGTTTATAGTTTGACGAGAATTCTGGAAACTGCAATTCAGAGTTGATACAGGTCACGATTCCGGCACTCATACTGCATTCCGATCAGCTAGTAGTTCCCTGCGGAGTCGAATGCAACTCCTTGGAGAAACCTTGAGAGGAACCAGACTCAACAGACTCTACCATCCCCATTTGGGTGATATACATTTCAGTAGTTTTGTAATGGATTGTTTTTTTTGTTGTTGTTGTTAATAGTCAATAAATCATCAATAAATATTCACCATTTAATTTTGGTGGTGTGAAATTTTAACAGTAGCAGTAACGGGTATCCAGGATGCTCATGGAGGAAGTGATGTCTGCATTTTGCGGAGTTCCAAATGGTGCGATTTTGTTCAGGAAAGTTCCCTTATCTGACGTTCCCTGTAAATGGGGCAGGAGGTACAGTAGAAAACACTTTAAAGTGTATTGTGGAATGGAACAAAGCAATAATTCAGACTGTAATACATACAAGGCAGAATATTCTATATTAAAGGCAGTATTAAATACATAAAAGCAGGTAATTATGAAAATTATGGTACCCCATTCAAGTGGGCAGATTCCAAAAAAATTGCAAATTGATAAATGATACATTTACCTGCATAGTCTATTCTATTGATCTGGCTTTCAGTGATGAAAGCTGATCTTTTTTATACTGTATTACTGCCTCAGACCCAGTGTTCCCATGATCCATGGCTCTGGATCCACAGCGACCCTGACCAGCATAAATCAGTTACCAAAGCAGTAACCAAAGGTGACTGACTGAATGAATGAATAACTGAATTAATGGATATGTGAAGAAATTAATGATTGCTAATAATCAGCATTAACACATTTTGTGGAATACTATTAACAGATCTCAGTGGATGTTTAGAGTGACTGCCCTGCACTCTGGCACCAGAACCTGGGATATAGTGGAAAGTTGGAAACACAAAGTCGATAGACATATTCAGTGACTGTTAAAAGAAAAAAACTGCCTGCGGTTGAGGTCACATTTTAAATCTAGAACTTGCCAATATCATGATTATGAAATTTGTTTTACAAGTCAGCAGTTTTAAGAACACATTCTACCCAAATAAATTCAACCAAATTTTGAAATTACACACACACACACACACGCACACACATGCATGCGCACACACACACACACACACACACACACACACATTCCCAGTAAAATTCCACTAAGCTGTAAACCTAGAGGAAAATGTGCTTTTGAGTTCATCTGGATGGGAAAAGAAAGGACCTGTGCCAAGTGTGTGAAAGTAACTGGTCCAGTTATGGCCTGAGGGTTACTGGGAGGATGCCATTAAAGGGGCATAAATGGTGTCAGACAGAGAGATTAGACAAGTGTTTAACCGGCTCTTTATCACCTTACAAACTCACTTTAAGACATTCGAGCAAAAGAAAAGTTATTTAACTCAAAAGACGTGAAATGTTTGTAATATTGTTTTTAACGTGGCCTTTTACTCATTTATATCTTTATAAGGACCATACTGTAAGTTTATTGAAATGCATTAATAAACGTATGAATGATGAAATATGCTTAACTGCAAAATGTTTGCTTTATTTGAAAAAACTAAAAGAACCAGCTAATAATAATAATAATAATAATAATAATAATAATAATAATAATAATAAGTGCCATTATTAATGTACTCACTTGAACATTGTTGTACATATGGGCAATTAAGTGCTACATTCACTACTGTAGTTTGCACATCAGAACAAAAACATCCCTTTTTAATTCTGTACAATTAATTCTCATTCTCTACACAGCTTATCCAGTGCAGGGTCGTGGGGGCCCGAAACCTATCCCAGGGCACTCAGGACACTATGCAAGGGATATCATGGGTGAGATGCCAATTCATCAGAGGGCACAAGCACACACTCAAACAGTTGGAGATGGCAATTAGCATACTCTGCATGTCTTTGACCTGTCAAAGGAAACAGGAGCACCCGGGGCGAACTCCACTCACACAGACCCGAGACAGGAATCAAGCCCTTGACCCTGGAGGTACCATGTAATCATGGTATTATGTATTATTATTATATGAATTATTAAAAGGTTAAAATGTCTACTGCAGTGGATATACAATGAAATGAAGAGTGATGTGTAGAGAAAAAGAAGAAAAAGAGAATTTTTTCAGAAGAGATGAAGCCACAATGAGTAATGATCTCTGCGTGGAGTCTGCCCACTCCAGAAAAAGGCGTTGTGATGAACTCTTCAAAGGACTGACCTGTTTGTGTGGAATGCCAGGCAGCCTGGTCCAGGCCGTTTGAAGTCTTCAGAGTGTGAGGCCTTTAAAAATAACTGTCACTGGCTACTGGTTAGGTCATACCTAATGTTTTTCACACACCACACACACAACTCTTCTCAACATTCCACACCTTATTTCGTATACTTCCCACTGAATATGGGGTAGACTTTCAGTTTGTTTGAAAACAAACTCCTATTATATATAGGATGTTTAGCCTAACTTTATTATGATAGGTGTAAATTACTCTGATGGAGAAGATTGCAGCATTGTAGGAGCACTTCCAGACTTTTGAGATGGTTAGGGGGCATGAGGGGAATATTATTTCAGTCTGGAAAGTCTGGAAACCTTCGGCAGACATAGCAATCGCCCAATCCTGTTGTTCGAGCACAGGTTAAAGTTCAGAGCCTAGCCCAGGGAGTAGACAAACCATTTAAAGTGTTCCTTAGTAATAGTAATATACAGTACCAGTCAAAAGTTAATATACAAGATTGGATTTATCATTCTAGAACAATACTGGATTTTTTTCAAAACTATGAAATTCCAGGTATGGCATTAGGTAACTAAGCAACAACAACAACAAACTGTTGTTATTTTAAGACTCGAAGGCGAGCCGTTCTGGAACAGTTCTTGCAAGAACAGTATTGTGTCAAGAGCTTTTGCAAAACCCATCAAGCGCCATGATGAAACTGTCTCTCATGAAGACCTTCCCAGGAAAGCAAGACCAAAACTTGCCTCTGCTGCAGAGGAGAAGTTCATTTAGAGTCACCAGCCTCAGAAATCACCAATTACCAAGTACCACAGATTAGAGGCGGTATGAAGGCTTTACAGAGCATACAGTAAGTAGTAGACACATCTCAATACCAACTGTTCAAATGAGATTATTGCATATTTTGGATGCCTTCAGCATTGTTTCACAATGTCAAAAAAATAACAATCAGGAAAAACCATGGAATTAGACGGTGTGTCCAAACTTTGACTGGTAGTGTCAATAAAACTGGTAGTTTTATCTCTCAGAGTTATCAACTATGATTATGTGGAATACTATTAACAGATCTCAGTGGATGTTTAGAGTGACTGCCCTGCACTCTGAACTTGAGTGAACTTGAACTGGTTGTTTTACTTCTAATGGACTTCTATGATGGCTTGTAACTACAGTCATTTGAATAGTTTTAGGACTTAATATCCATCATTAACCAACAACTGGTAATTTCAGTAACATGAAACAACCCAATTCCTCTTATGCAACTGCACTTTTGACCTTGTGGCACACAATTACAGTATAGAAGGGATTGATTTGTGGGTTCCCTTCTGAGTCTGATTGAGCCTCCATCTTTCTTATTAGGGGAGGACTGATAAAGCTTTACTTTTAACAAAAACAAAATGCAGAATTTTTATTTCTGTAAAGAATAAATAATTCTGTGACAATGCCCTTTGCTAAAAAATACTCTGCAAATTAAATGAAATTAAAAGCAGCGCTAATTTGAACATCTGGAACGACATTAACAAAATCTGAAGCTGATTCATGAAACTATCATACAGCAACAAAACTTGCTGTGATTTCATTTGCCATTGAAATGCTACATAGATGCTATACAGTATATACAGTACTATATGTATGTACAGTATATAGTATATATTGTATGTATGTATGTGGGTTGCTTACTTGATTAATTCAAGGAAGATATATGAAGATATATCACCACAGTATTGTAGATACTTAGCAAAGATACTGTATATAGGATACTGCAGTGTAGCTGTGGTGTAAAAGTATGAAATGCATAAATCTTCAGCAATATCATTAACTTTTTTTTTTCTTTTTTTTCTTTTTTACCTTTGTGTGTTTAATAAATTTTGAAAGTTGCTTTACTTTCAAATCAAATTTTCTAATTTACCACTTGCTGCTAATATTACTAGCACTTGGAACTATGATTACAAAATATTTTTAAAGAAAAATGAAATAGAATGATAACACTAGAACACTCAAGAGAAGCACATGTGGTTTGCGTACAAGAGACAAGAGATAAACACCCTGTGTGCGGGAAGCACACAAGCACACACTGACGCACACACTTCAGGCAATTTGGAATCGCAGATTAGCAGAGCTAAATCAATAAATCCTAATTACTATCCAAATACTGAACATATGCTATAGTTTTGGCTTGCTAAATCTAGGCCATTTGTATTTTTTTTAAGCAACTGCTCCTGTGTACAGCCGTGGCCAGAAGTTTTGAAAATGACACCAATATTAATTTTCACAAAGTCTGCTGCTCCTGTGTTTTTGGATCTTTTTGTCAGATGTTACTGTGGTATACTGTATATTTACAAACATTTAATAAATTTCAAAGGCTTTTATTGACAATTACAAGTTTATGTAAATAGTAAAGACCTGTCTTTTTCAAGACACCTGCAATTCGGCCCTGGCATGCTGTCAATAAACACCTTAGACTGACGGCAGCCCATTCTTGCATAATCAATTCTTGAAGGTTGTCAGAATTTTTGCTTGTTCACCTGCCTCTTGGTGATTTATGTTTTATTCCCGAGCGCCTTACCGTAGTTATCACTTTTGCCCTGTGGCAAGGTGCTCCATCATGCTGGAAAAGGTATTGTTTGTCACCAAACTGTTCTTGTATGGTTGGGAGAAGTTGCTCTCAGAGGATGTTTTTGTACCATACTTTATTCATGGCTGTGTTCTTGGTTGAACACATAGTTGTGAGTGAGCCCACTCACTTGGCTGAGAAGCAACCCCACACATGAATAGTCTTAGAATGCTTTACTGTTGGCATGACACAAGACTGATGGTAGCGCTCAACTTTTCTCCCTGCCGGACAAGCTTTTTTTCCGGATGGCATAAAATATCCGAAAACACTGAAGCAACAGACTTTGTAAAAATTAATGTTTGTGTCATTCTCAAAACCTTTGGCCAAGGCTGTACATCACATGAATTCAAGGTATTATAAATGATGTTGCATTTTTGTTGGACACAATAACCTTCTACAAATAGTTGTGCAATAATGGGTTGCTTTAAGGAGCTCAGAGAATTCCAGCATGGTACCGTGATAGGATGCCAACTGTACAGTTAGTCCAGTGCAGGGCCAGCGGATGCTGAAATGCATAGGGCACAGAGGTTGCCAACTTTCTGCAGAGTCAATAGCTACAGACCTCCACACTTCATGTGGCCTTCAGATTAGCTCAGGTACAGTGCTAGAGAACTTCACAGAATGGATTTTCATGAACGAGCAGCTGCATCCAAGTCTTACAACACTAAGTGCAATGCAAAGCATCGGATGCAGTGGTATAAAGCACACCATCACTGGACTCTAGAGAAGTGAAGAGGAATTTTCTGGAGTGATGAATCAATGAATGAATCACACTTTAATGAATGAGTCTGGTTTTGGTGGTTGCCAGGAGAACGGTACTTACTGCATTGTGCCAAGTGTAAATTTTGGTGGAGAGGGGATTTTCATGAGTTGGTCTTGGCTCCTTAGTTCCTGTGAAAGGAACTCATGCTTCAGCATACCAAGACATTTTGGACAATTTCATGCTCCCCAACAAGTTTAGGGATGGCCTCTTCCAGTTTCAACATGACTGCGCACCAGTGCACAAAGCAAGATCCATAAAGACATGGATGAGCGAGTGGAATAACTTGACTGGCATGCACAGAGTCCTGACCACAACCCGATAGAACAACTCTGGGATGAATTTTAGAGCAGAGACGTGAGCCACGCCTCGTCCAACATCAGTGTCTGATCTCACAAATGTGCTTCGGGAAGAATGGTCAAAAATTCCCATGAACACACTTCTAAACCTTGTGGAAAGCCTTCCCAGAAGAGTTTAAGCTGTTACAGCTGAAAAGGGTTGGTCCAACATCAAAATAAACACTGTGTATTAAGAATTTGATGTTACTCATATGCATGTGAAGGCAGGCAAGCAAATACTGTTGGCAGTGTAGTGTATGTGTAAACATATATGAATATTCATATATCAAGTTTTTCATATATA
>JAQMYL010000010.1:16256403-16271539 GCA_030014365.1 Clarias pachynema | reverse complement strand
GGGGGGCCTGGAGCCTATCCCAGGAAGCTTCGGGCACGAGGCAGGGTACACCCTGGACAGGGTGCCAATCCACTCTGAATACAGTTTGAATTTAAAAAACTAAAATATATCTTTAGTTATGGTTTTTAATAAGCTACAACTCAGAGTTTTCACACAATTTATGATGCACATCCCAGAATTCTTAATCATTTAACCTGTGATTAACAAAAAAGGATCCCAGAATCCTTAATGATCAGCAAAACAGGATCCCAGAATATTTAATCATTTAACCCATGGTAAGCAAAACTGGATGTTAGAATCCTTAATAATTTTACCCATGGTGAGCAAAAAAAAGATCCCAGAATCCTTAACCATTTAACAACAAATCCCAGAATCCTTAATCACTCACCCTGTGGTTAGCAAAAAATAATTCCAGAATCCTTAATTGTTTAACCCAATTTGAGCAAAAAGTGGATTTGTTTAACCCGTGTCGAGCCCAAAAAATAATCCTAGAATCCTTCATCGTTTAACCCATGGTAAGCAAAACAGGATCCCAGAATCTTTAATAATTTATTTATTCATCGTTTAACCCATGGTAAGCAAAACAGGATCCCAGAATCTTTAATAATTTAACCCACAGTGAGCAAAATAAAGGATCCCAGAATCCTTAATCTTTTAACTCATGATAAGCATAAAACAATCCCAGAATCCTTAATCTTTTAACCTATGGTGAGCAAAATAAAGGATCCCAGAATCCTTAATCTTTTAGCTCATGATAAGCATAAAACAATCCCAGAATCCTTAATCTTTTAACCTATGGTGAGCAAAAAATGATCACAGAATTCTTTATAATTAACCCTTGGTGAGCAAAACAGGATCTCAGAAAGTACAAAACATCATTCAGGAGGATGATGCACCGCGTTCCACTCCTGTCAGCCGAGAACTAAAATCCGTGACTATCAAGGGCACAGACTTACCCAAACGAGACAGTTGGAGATTAGGGGGGGAAAAATACCGGTTCTTTTTCCAGTCTTCAACTGCCCAGTTTCAGTAAGTTTGTGTTCATGACAGCCTCAGATTCCTATTCTGGGCTGATAGGAGCGGAACCGAATATGTTCTTCTTCTGTTGTAGCTCATCCACATCAAGCTTTGATGTGTTGTATGTTTTGTGATGCTTTTTTGCTCACCGTGATTGTAAAGACTGCTTATTTTAGTTATGATAGACTTCCTGACCAGTCTACTCATTCTCCTTTGATCTCTCTAAAGGTTTTTTCAACCTGCAAACCCACTCCACACAGGAAGGTTTATGTTTTTCCCACCATTGTGTGTAAACTCTAGAGACTACTGTGTGTGTGAAAATCAACAGATCAGCAGTTTCTGCTCAAAACCAGCCCACCAGCCCAAATACTCAAACCAGCCCACGTGGTACCATCCAACCATGCCACGATTAATGTCACATGGTTCTTGACCTGTATCTGCACAGCTGCTGACGCATGATTGGATGAGATAACTGCACATACTGTAGCAGGTGTTTGTTTTGTATAAAAATGAATGCTGAGTGTGCTGTATGTGTATGAATTGATCAAACATAACATTAAAACCACTGACAAGTGAAGTGAATAGCATTGTATACATAATATTAGGCAAAGTATTAATGTATTAATAAAGTACTCTGTCTATCAATCTATCCTAAATACTGTATAAACCAAGGCTGAAACAGGAAGTGCCATTAAGGAAAGAGGTCACGCACTGGACAGATGATTCGTCGCCACAGGGCAGGATGCCAGGGATGACACAGACTGGGAAATGTTCTGGTGCAGCTCTGATGACATCAATGCGTTAACGCAAGCAGTTGTGGGATTCATGTGGGAACAACCACCATCAGAACGTTTCCCAACCATAACTCCTGGTTGGACAAAATTAAAATATATAAGCTGTGTCATACAATGACAGAATGATGACAAAGGCAAAGCAGAGCTTTGAGAGGAAACTAGATTCAAGTGTCTGTGGCAAAGAACAATAATGGACTATACAGTAGAACACTAACCTCCATAATGCACATGAGTCTCTGGTGAATTAGTTGAACATCATCAATAAACACCAGTTTATTTGGGAATTGTTGCCACAATCTGTTATTAATTCCTGTTATCTTATATCATCCAAATGAGGATGGGTTCCTTGTTGAGTCTGGTTCCTCTCAAGGGTTCTTCCTATTGCCATCTGAGAGAGTTTTTCCTTGCCACCATCGCCCTTGGCTTGCTCATAAGGGACAAATTGATCATTTTGAGTCATAGATACACATTTTCGCACATTTTATAATCATTTCTATAATTTTTTATAATAATTTTTTATTTTTTATTTTATAATAATTTTAATTTTATAATTATTTTTTAATATTTTTTTCTGTAAAGGAAGACTGTTTGCAACAGTGACCATTGTTAAAAATGCTATACAAATAAAATTTAATTGAACCAGTGACCGAGTTCCACCAGTAGTCATACTGTACATGCCCGTGCCATAACAATGCATTGGATCATGAGCCACTGATTTTATTAGGAATGTTACAAGGAGTTTAGTAAACCATCTGTACTTACAGTACATTTCTGAAGTCTTGTGATCATCAGCTTTAGTTGTTCTCCGGTTTTCCAGGTGTTATTAGTCAGCTGGCCATTTAATTCCGAGCCTATGAAATGTCAAAAAGACTGCAGTTCATAAATTTGTAATGTAATATTTTTGATAAACTCCTTGAAACTTGAATCACATCAATCATGCTTAAATGTTTAATTTCATATCCATTGTGGTGGTGGAAAATTCAGAAAATTGTGTCACTGTCCAAAATACATATTGTACAGTATGTAACCCACTGTATTTTGGAAAAGAACCTACAGGCTTCTGCTAGATAGCTGAACATGAAGAAAAATTTAACCTTTCCATATGATAACAAGCCAAAACACAAATCCAAGTCAAACAAAGAAGAGGATTTTAGGGAATGTCCAAGTAAGAGTCCAGACCTGAATTCTGTTGAAGACTTGAAGAATGTTATGCACAGGATTTGTTGGATCAGATGCTGAAGGGCCTGACCATTGCTAGCTGGGCACATGTTTTTAATGTGTTTTTAATGTGTTTTTGTTGTCCAGGATGGTTATTGTAGGAGGCTTTTCATATTTAGTAGATGTTCAACATTTCAAAGCGAGGACATTTCCTCTTACTCTATACTTGTTGATTCTACCAGGCAGTGTACGACTTGTGAGCTTAGGGGAACATATCAAAACAAAAATAGTGCGTGTGTGTGTGTGTGTGTATGCATTGCATTATTGCATGTTTTGAGGTTTTTAGTTACTGTTTCTTACCTGTGGAAAAACATCGGCTACTAGATCAGTGACTAATCACCCAACAGCATGTAAACAGCATAGTTAGCCAATTTTTTTTACAAGCCTTTTTAACTGTAAAGTGTCCACTTCCTGTTCCTTGGTGCTAAATATATTCTCAGACTCCCAAACAGAGCTCTGTTACTGGCAGAATTTACACACAGATGCAGGAAAAAACACATTAGGTGCCATACAATTTTGTAATCAAAACTTGGTAGACACCTGACTCATATGTGGGTCTTCACCAAGCTGTTGCCACACCACCGTATAGTACTTCTTTGAACTATATGCTGTAGTGTTCTCCATTCTCCTGCAGTGGGAGCTCAAACCTGCTCCAGCATAATAGTCCCGCTGTGCACAAAGCCACGTCCATGAAGACACGATTTGCCATGGTTGGAGTGGAAGAACTTGAACGTCCAGCACAGATTTTTGACCTCAACCCCTCGGAACACCTTAGGGTTAAACTGAAATCCAGACTGAGCCCCAGGCCTCCTCGTCTAACATCCGTGTCTGATGTCAGTGCGTGACCTCTAATACTCTTGAGATGGGATGGGCAATGCTCCAAAATGTAGTGGAGAGCCGTCCCAGTAGAGTGGACGTTATTAAAACAAACATCTAGATCCTCATTGCAAAACAGTTATTATGGTCCACTACATAAGCAGATATTGTTTATATAATGGGAATAAAAGGAGCGACATATTAAACATCACAATCAAGGGTTGGAGACACTTTAGATATAATGCATGTTTTATTATTATTATTATTATTATTATATTTTGTATTTACATTTAGGTATTTGGCAGATTAAATTCAATTTATTGAATTGTTTACTGTCCTGCAATTCAACACAACTTCTGTAAGACAGCTGTGTTTCACCATTCCTTAAAAAAACTGAATGAAAAATAACCAAGTACATTTTATTTGTGTAGCACTTATCAGGAACAGATGACACAAAAACACTTTCTAAATGCAGTAATTAAACAAAAACAAAAAAATAAACACATAATAAATACTAAAAACTAATCGAAAGCAGACTTAAAGAGATTTCCAGCTGTTTTTTTTGTTTTTTTAATCTTCACAGGCATAGCATTCTAAAGTCTAGGAGCTGCACTTGTTGAAGTGCAGTTATCCTTTGTTGGTTTTATGTCCGGATTGTGGAATACTCCGCAGATTTTAAACCAGAGACATCAGTGTCCTACAGAAAAGTGCAAAGCTGCTGATAAGAATACAGTAAATCAAAAAATAAATCAAAGCTCTTTAAATAGGTGTCACAGAAACCCACTGTGATGAACTTGTCAGAAATCGCTGGACATGTTGTTTAGGCTCCTGACCAAGGAGTTGCTGTAGTCCAAGCGTAATCTTGGAATAAAAGATACAAGATACAACTGGCCAATGCTTCGCAATATTATTAAACTGAAGGATTCAGGAACAAACTAGTGTATTATACATGGCACTCTAAAGAGAAATCTATGTTATCTAAGGAACTCCTACTGTAGATCACACAGAGATGATTTGACAAATCCAGCCCAAGCTCCCTAACCTAGAGATGGAAGGTAACTAAGTACATTTACTTTGTTACTGCGCTTATTGTACAGTAGGTACATATTTCATAAACGTGGCATGGTTCAGAAATGACTTATTATGTATTTAATTATGTAAAATGCCGTGAAATGACAGAATGGCCTTCTATTGAATTACTTGTTTTCTGAGCCCAACATCCCTTACAAAACAAGCTCTTCAAAGTCAAACACTAAAACATTTCTTACTGCTGGTCTGATTTGGACCTAGAATCTTTTCCCAAATACTCTGACAGAGAAATGTGCATGTGTTTAAGTTTTATTACTTATTGAACAGTGAACTCATACTTTTAAAGCCTCAACAGTCAAAATGAGCCAAATGAGAACCGCCTGTATAATCGCACAGGCTCTCAGGAAATAAATGCTTCTGAAAACATTTCAAAAACCCTCCATGTTTCTGTGACCCAAAATGCACTGAACATCTCCATCTTCTTCTGAATGCCAACGCTGACAAATGAGAAGGAAGTAAAGCTAAAGGCAAATTTGATCTGTACTGTATGTATAGTTCGCTTTTTTTTTTTTTTTTTTAAATGTACAGATATATGATACAAAGCATGTAACTGTGGTCACTACAGGAATGTATAACCACATCCATATACTGTAGTATAAAAAAATGTGTTCATTTCATTTCCAGGTGTAATTTCCTTGTGCCTTCCAAACATACTTGTAGTACATGGAAAATATCAAACCGCTAGTAATCAGGTGTGTGTGTGTGTGCGTGTGTGTGTGTGTGTAACTGTGATATACTGTATAATTCATATTGTACATATTTAAACTGGATTGCCATGCCGTCTTTTTTTTAAACTCTTCATAGAGACCAGGTTCCAGTAAAGCATTCTGAGAAAACACAGTTAGAAGTAATTATAGTGGTATGTGATTTTTTTTTATTATTATTTTTTTATTATTGCTTTTGTTCAAATCTGTATATAGATCATGGAATAATGCAAAGGAAATGGAACTTGCTTGAAGCTACATGTTCTCAACCCCTTTTTTATTTCACAACCACAATTACAACAACAGATCTACTCCCTTAAGGTATTAAACATAACTAGAGTTATGAATTAATTAGAATCATTTCTCTGTCTCATTTTTAACGGTCATCACAGTCATTTATTGCTTTCATGCCTTTTCTATAATGGCAGCCCCACCACTGGGAGGGTGAAAGGGTACCCTGGCCCAATTCCCAATGGAGGCCCACATAAAGGCCTATTGTTGACCCCTAAATGGGATCAAGTACAGCAATTTACTTACTGACTATGTAATTCTCTTTCACTTACTTACTCATTCTCTATACCACTCATTCTTTACACGATCGTGAGGGGCCTGGAGTCTATCCCAGGGGATGCGATGGGGTGGCAATCCATTGCAGGATACCAGCCTGTACTGACTCACACACTCACTCACATACAGGACTATGTGTGATTTCAAAATGTCAATTAGCTTAATCTGCATGTCTTTGGAGGAAACCAGAGTACACAGAGGAAACCCACCAAGCACAGGGAGAACATGCAAAAACAGACCTAAACACAGGAATCAAACCCTTGACCCTGGAGGTGCCACAGTGCTAGTCATTATGCTACTATACTATCACACCGCCATTTATATAACCGACAATACAATTTAGATGTATTTACTGTACATCATTGTCGGTCACCAGGCTGGACGTCAGCACACATTCAGAAAAATTTAACTACATGCGCTGTATATTAAAACCCGTATCCACTCCATACGGGGGCGGGAAATGCTTAATGAACTTGCCATCCTTTCCACTGAGAGAAACCTGGTCCAAAGACTGGACTTCAATGAAATCATCAGAGACCGGAAAAGCCAGGGGACTGGCGTTTGGACAGAAACACTAGTCAGTAAAACATCACAAGCCATAGAATACAGCTGCAAAGGTGGTGCAATAAAATAAGGTCATATTGCAGGAATTTCCTCAGTTAGTGTTTGATTTTATGTCCTTCTATCATTATTACTGGTCCATTTTTTCAGTTCAAGTAAAAGAAAGAAACATAACTGCCATAGACTAATCTGAATCTGAAAATACTTTCATTCTCCTTGGTTTTAAATAACTAGGCTCAATTTGGAACATTTTGTCCCCACTGTCCATAATTTCTAATGGCTGGCCTGTATAATGGTTCACTAAGATAACAAAAACGTTTGTCAAAGTTAGGGAATACGCACGGTGTAAAAGGTTTTTTAGATGTATTGTACTGTTCGTATAACCAGCTTGTCCACTAGAATGTTTGCATTGTAATGTAATATTATTGCAGTTTAGAGAAGGACTTTCAGACTACGTTCAGTAAGTGATAAACATGCCTGTTTCAAATAAAGCAGCTCCCGAGCCAAAATAGTTCATTTAAATAAACACAGCTAGACACATCACTTTCTTACCATCTGCCTGTACTTAGAGGGCAGCAAAATATTTCCATAGGTCTGGTTTTAGGACTGGTAGGTTTGCATTTCTTCTTCCTTCGTAACTTAGCTATGTGTTGCTTACATCTGGACACCTTTGAGTGTACCAGACAATTTGAAATTCTGAACGCTTAGGTGAGTTCTCAAAATTGAAAGCATGTTAAGACCTCAATATTTTTACATTATAGGCGCTTCCATAGAAGTGCACCAATCTTGATCCAGGATATCATGAACATGTTACAGACTTTTTAATTGAGTTGCACACAGAGGCAAAAATCTGAGAGAATAAGAGGAACCAGTGGGGAAAAAATGTGTTCAACAATCCTCACCTCATCATTATCACAAAAACACATGCACAAATCTATATACTATACATTATATGTATTTACACACTTTCATGCATGCCTAATGCCATATACCGTGCATACAATCATGGCAACATGGGAAACTGTACATGTCAGGTGTTGTCTTGTTCTTTATGCCTTTAATATCTAAGAATGCCTAATGGTTGGATTAATTGGACCAGTCGTACTGGTTACCACATCACTTCGTTGCTCAGGTTGTTTGTTGTTATGTCTATTCCTGAACCTGCTGCACTTGGCTTTGTCTGTCTGGAAGATGTTTTCATTAACCATTTCAATTGCAGACAAAACTGCCGAATATTTTCTCTAATTAACCAGCATCCATTAGGGTCTCTGCGCTGTTCCCTGAACAGGACACTTACATTTCACTTGCCAGAACATGGCTGGTTGTTCAGTGAATTTTGGGAGCATGACTCATAGAGGAGGTGTAAGAAGGAGGGGTATTAATGGGGGGTGTTTTTGCAGGTTTTTTGCAGGTTCTCCTGCCTTTCGCTTTGCATTAAGCCCTGTCTCACACCCTGATACAGTATGTTCTTATTCATTTGTTTCCCGTGTTATTTTGCCTGGGCTAAAATAACAGGGTGGGTGGTGGACTGCAGGTCCAAGTGTGTGAGTTGCCCTATTTTCACTCCTTGGCTTTTGTTCATTAACTTGAAACAATCAATCAGCAGCATTTCCAGAGTGGAGCAGCTTCCTGTCTGGATGGGTGGGATCAAGGAATAATATGTGTTAAAGAACAGTTTTTCTTGAACCATAAAACATTAAAAATGAGTAAGTAGATAACATTTTGGAAGAACAATTTTCAATAAATATTAAAGCACAACATGTACTTTTTGGTTATGACATTCAATCATTTTTTCTGGTTATGCTCAGAAAAATATCAAATATTTCAAATATTTCAAAAATGTAGGTTTGCCAGGAACGGGTGAGGAACATTACTGAATGATCATCATATTTATTGTATATTCATACATTAGTGTTGCTTTGTCAGTTCCTGGACAGTTTATAAAATAAATCATATAGTACTACTATGTATGATCTGGTATCATACATATAATTTTTGTTTCACATTTGGTATCTATTCACATTAGGAACCAAAAAAAGCAAGAAGATAAGATCAAAATGTTGCCAACAATGTCTGTAGGGGTGGCCCGGTGGTGTAGTAGTTAGCACTGTTGCCTTGCACCTCCAGGGTCCAGGTTCGATTCCGAGCGAGGTTCGAATTCCATTTCTGTGTACATATTATTTAAAGCATTTGCCATGAAAGATTTTACCGTTAGCAAGTAAGGAAAATGTCACATTACTCAAAGTGGCAACATTTGCATAATAAAGCTATTTCCAAATCTACCCACATTTCATCAGTCATACATTTACTACATTGATTATTGGGTGCTTATTACTTCATGGGTGGACCTACAGAACACTAGATGCCTATTTCACTGGTCAGCAGAAAGGGTTCATGTTATGCTTGGGCCTTATTAAGTAACTTAACAGCTGTTCACAATGAAACAGTAAGCCCCATGAGATGAAAAAGAAAGCGATGGAGCGAAGGCTAATGTCCAAGCTTCCCCACAGGGTCTTCTCTGGTTCACATATGGTTTAATGGTTTGGAGCAAATGGAGGCGGAAAGAAATAACAGAAGCATGCAGAGACCACTGAGTTTCATGGTCCGAACTGAAAGAAATCAAGAATATGAAGGTGTGCCAAATTTCCTACTGACTTCCTTTGGACATCTTCCACAATTCTTTTTCACAAATGTGGAATGTGCAGACTCAATCTTACTGTATGTGAACCATTTAATTAATTTATTAAGCAAAGAAGCTTTCATCCAACGTAGTCTAATCGTCTGTATTTCCAACATGTATTATTGCAGATGTGAATGTAACAATGTGAATACTTAATACTAACATCAATCTTCAACTAACTCTTATTACTTAAGTAACACATCATTAGTTAACGGTAGGAAAGTTATTATTATTATTATTATTATTATTATTATGAGTCATATAATGTAAGCCTTATACAGTTCTTAAGAGGATGAGTCAGTATTCCGAGAAAATTGTACTTTTCTTGGTTTTCACATTTGGGTAAGGCAGTACATACTCAGACTTAAGTATCTGGAAATTATCCTTACACACACGCATCTTGTGCAACTTTGTATAAACATTTCCATTAACCAATGTAAATACTGTTATACCAGTACCTAAGCAAAGCAGAACCATAGCCTAAACAAGAAAAGGATACATATTGTCTGTTAATTAGGTTCTTAGTTAACCATGATCCATGAGACATGTTTTTCAGTTATCCATGATATCCATTTTTTCCCACACAAAATTGTTTACACATTAATGAATATACTTCTTAAAAACTTGACATCTTTATATGTTTTTTATTTATTTATTATTATTATTATTCAAATCTGCAGCTATTGCTCTTATTGATGCAACCTTTTTTGGGCCCAAGCACTGTGACATCAGCCCTATTTCATCATAGTCTGTTAAGGATAATTTTTTTCCAGCATCTGGAGGTTTTTGGGGGTGTTAACATAATCAAAAAATTATGAAAATTGGCAGACAGGAGGGAATCTGCTGCCATTAGGATGCCTAAGAGTTTGGGCCCAGGGTGTGGCTCGGGCCCCTTACACAGGATTTTGCTGCCTTACTCATACACACCTGCACATACTGTATGCACACGAAACCCGGTACACAGTTAGAGCTCACTGAGCTGAACAACTGTACCACTGCATGACCTGGGCTCAACTCAACAGGAAGTCAGTTCTTTTGGGTTGTTTGCAAAACACACCCAGTGGATTTTGATGTACTTCTCCTTAGGGGATTCATACGACCACCAGACCGAGCCAATGTGATCTCAATACATTTTTTGATATCTCAAAAAGGTCAGCCGTGATGAAGCCTTAAACTTATGCCGAAAAGTCGGTAATAACATTCTGTGTAATATATTAAGTGACATGACATTGAGTGACATCATACTGTGATGCTTTTTTCCAGCATCTGGTGCTTTTTGGAGGTCTAAACATAAAATTTCCTCTTTTCTAAAAATGATGTCATAATGGTATTGGTATGTCCCCTTTAAGTGCATGTGCTTATAACTACTGTATATAAGCAGTATGCAAAAGACCCCTCATTTCTTCAATTTAATAAAATTTCATTTCATTATTTTGATTCAATGGGAGCATGGGAAATGGGAACAAGGGTTTAATGCGACAGGCTGAAAAGGGCTTAAATGTACAATTTAAAAAATGGTTGTCTATTTAACAACCTCAACAGCAATCTCATTTCCCCTCTCGTCTGTTCCAACCACTCAGCATTCTGTATCACCAGTATACTAATCACCAGCCTGATCATCTCTCATCATCTGCACCTGTTTCTCACTATTTTATGCCTTACGTTAGATTTTCTATTTTATGCTTTAACAAATCATAGGTCACTGTGTGGCTTAACAAACAAAAAACATCCCTCTGAAACTGCTCAGGTACCAGGGACTGGTTTGAAAATGAGAGACCAAGAAGTCCTTCAGAAAATCTGGAATATACCAAGTACTTAAAAAAAAGGTTTAAAAAGCCTCAAGTCTACATTAAAATACAAGAAAACTGGCCTTTTGGAAACAAAATAGCAAAAGACTCAAGACAGTACTAAATGTTTGGACACACCAAAAGATGCTTTGAAACAAAACGCAGGTCATAAAGGAAGAAAGACAAGAAAAAGTATGCACATCCGACCCTATGAAATAAGTCCTGTCTCTGTATAGTCTTAATAGCTTCTTGTGCTTCTTGTGGTTTTACACTATGACCTTTCAAACAAAGAGGCGCTTGTCCATTATATCAGGGATGACCTTAAGTCAAGTACATATTAAGAGGTCAATGTGTTGAAAGTCTTCATGTACTTTGTGCATTTCTGCAAAACCTGATGCTTGTTCCCAAATCTACGAAATGAGGTTTTATTTCAGACCTTGCTATTGTATATGCACACAAACACACATTCCATTGTTCAGCAACTTAGTAAAAATAATTTGCTAGAGTGGGTGAATAAGACAATATAGGAGACACATTGTTCCAGAGCAGAAACACACACAAGAGCTCCACTGCACTGCATTCATGCATTTATTTAAAGAAAAAGCAAATCATATTTTTTCAGATGTTTTTGGTGCTCCTTTGAACCTCATAATGTGTATAGACATGGAGTTTATTTAAGCTCATGTCTATACTTCTATAAACACATGCAACACTGTGGCTGTACTGTATACAGAATAAACATATTATTGCTTGTTTTTCTCTGGTTCTGTGTACAAACCTCTATATAAACCTGAGAGAGGACCAGGGAAAAAACGTATTATTTAAAATATAAAATATAAAGGTTGCAGGTATCGTTTGTGTGCATGTGTTCCCTTCATGTGTGGCTTATACACCTGCTATGTATAAGAGAAACTATTCGCTAGCAAGAACACCTGGCCATTTGAAATCTCTCTCTCTCTCTCTCTCTCTCTCGCTCGCTCGCTCGCTCTCTCTGACACACACACACACACACACACACACACACACACACACACACTCCACAAATCTGTGTAAAAGAAAAGCTTGATTTCCTCCACTAGTTTCTGAGGAATATCTTGTCTAGTTTTTGTAACTCTAGCCTTCAGGGTCAGCTCCTTTACATCAGAGTTACAAAACCCAGACATCCTGTGAAAAAAAGAGTGGATACAGCAGACACACTCTTTACCCATTTCATTTTCTGTATTTGAAAAGTTTTACATGTAAGCGGTTTTCCCAGGCTCTTGTCTGAGACGGCCTGTTCTAACTAACGTCATGTGATTTCTATTACGTTCAGAATCTACATTAAGATAAGAATGTACAGTATAAGCTGCACATACTGACCTGAGAACATGATTTTAATTACTGTTCAAATAGGTGAGGGTGAGGGCTCACACGTGCTTTCTCCAAGACACAGGAATCCCATTAAGCACATGCTACAACATCAAGTAACACACATGAAGCAAAGCATTATCCATCCACATGCATGAACTCGTCTGCCATGCGGAAGACTTGGGTTCAATTCCCAAACCCCAGCCAGTGGATGCAGTGCCGGTCCCAAGCCCAGATAAAAATGGGTGGGTTGCATCCGGCGTTAAACCTGTGCCAAGTGGGGACCCGTGGAGGTGGAGCAACCAAAAAACTAACAGCAACATTCATGAACTCAAACGATTGGTGTTTGAGTGTTGCTGTGTGAGAAGGGGAAGACAGTATTCTATCCAACCCATCTAGACAGCACAACCAATCTTGCTCCCTTGTACTGTACTCCCAACAATAGAGAGAAAAAAAATAAATTTGGTCCACTACACAGGAGCCCACTTTACATTTTCAAATAAGTTTATTATATTATATGTATATTGTTTTGTTTTTATCTATTTTGGAGAGTTTTTGTTTATACTATAAGAAATCGCAGCAACACTGAGATAATACATAAACTGCACCTTCTGCAAAATGCACAAACTGCATCTTGTTTTTAGTGTCATTTTACTGAATTGGAAGCAATTTTATATCTCAAAAGCACATTTAGACCTGATTCTAAATAAAGAGCACTGCGACAAGGACAAATAAATTCCTTCAATCTTTATAATGATCTTACAATTGCTCTCCTGAATCCTTAGCAAACAAGTTTAAAAAGTCAAATGCGACCTTTGTTTGATTTATATGCAACAAGCTTCTCCCTTCACTGGCCAGGCCATTAGATACTTAGTTAATTCAGTGGAACAAGCTAGATACCTGTCACCCCTCATCCCTGAGTCAAGCAAAATAATCTACTCTTATTCTTTTTCATAGTCTACACTCGAAGAGTTCAGTTGAGGTGCATAACATTATTTGAACTACATAAATCAATGAAATAATATTAATGAACAACAGCAAGTAGAGAGTCCGATTGGGCTTACCAACATTTGAGATTGCAGAACATAGACTGTTCAGGTATAGTAGTTTGTCAGAGTTTAGTAGGTTTTGTCACAGTTTGAAAGAAGTTAAAACATCTGTACTGCGCTTAATATTGGGAAATAGGTCACTGATTAAATATAGCATTATAGCAGTTCATAAGCTATTCAGACTCAGTTTGTGCCTCTTTGAGCAGTCACAAATAAAGCAGTCACAAATAAAGCACAAATAAAACTCATACAGGGGCTAGAGCAAATCCTAGAATATGGCTAAATCCAACCCTGTGCACTAAATTATTAAATAGTATTTACATTTACATTTTGAGGCATTTGGCAAATGCCCGTATCCAGAGCTACTTACATTTAATCTCATTATACATCTGAGCAGTAAGTGCCTTACTCAGGGGCCCAACAGGGACTACTTGGTGGTCGTGTTCTACATAGTTCAGCGTAGTTCTACTAGGATGTTCTAATAGACACTGAATCCCTAGTTAATCCAAAACTGTACTTAACTACTAAATAATATTCTCTAGTGGACTGTAAAAAAAAACAAGAAAACTCAAAATATTAAGGCCACCTGAGGCAATATGTTTTGAGTTTTCTCAACTACTGTATTGAATAGACAAAATCAATTTGGTGTATATATATATATGTCCTGTTCGTTATGTGGATACTTCACTGCATATTTCTATGTTTAGTACAAACATTCAATGTCCATAGCACCAGGTCCAAAGTTCCAGATAGGTCCATAGCTTCCATAATCACAGGAATCATTCATATGAAATCGTTAAGTGTAGTACAGTAGGTACTTTGTAGATAAGTTGTGTGAGATTATAGGTTCAGCATGAGTTTACTACAACTCTTAGTAGCGTCACAGGCAGTGGCATTTCTAGTGTGTATGGCACCCTGTGTGAACACCTTTTCTGTGCCCCAATCAAAAACTATATCAGTACACACACAGGCCTAATATTATACTGATAAAGTCATGGCAAATGCATACCTGTGTCTTTTGTACCCGTTTGTCCTTCTCATTCCTTTTCTTCCCCAAATATAGCATCAGGACATTACTCACCTTGAATTAAGATCTTGAGATGTGAACACTGGCTATATATTATTCTGAACTATTTCATACAAAACTGAAGAATGAAATATGCCTGTGAAACTATACAGTACAGTAGGCCCTACATTCACAGTGGTATAAATTAAATGTGGTCTATTTGCTAGCATTTCACAGTCTGACTGATTTTATTAATTGCATTGCTTTACAAAGTTGGGTGCACTTTTTCCCTGGTCCCAGTGCATCAGGCATCCTGAGGTGATGTCTGCTTACCCCCCTCACTCACCATCTCATTTTTCTGAGTGAGAGACCTCACAAACTATGCATGCCTCCATGATGGGCCATCGGAGCACACGCAGCAAACGACTCATCGCCTCTAAATGCAGAACTGACCGTCACAGGAAATCCTTCCTACCTGTGGCAATAAGACTGTACAACTCT
>JAQMYL010000010.1:16203181-16214764 GCA_030014365.1 Clarias pachynema | reverse complement strand
GTCCGCCGAAACTCATCCAGTGAGAAACGTTCCGCGGTGCAAAAATAAGTGCGATTAAAATGCGTTAAAAAAAATTTCCGCGTTATTTTTGTGTAATTAATTAATCTAAATTAACGCGTTAAAGTCCCGGCCCTAGTTAAAAGTTTTCGAATCTAGCTTTGGTAACACATTTTCAATTTGTAGCATTTTGCAGATGTCCTTATCCAGAGCGACTTTTTATGTCCAAATCTCATTTTATATCTAAGTGGTTGAGGGTTAAGGGCCTTTCTCAAGGGCCCAACAGTAGCAGTTTTGTGGTGCTGGAGTTTGAACCTCTGACCTCCCGATCAATACCGCAGTTCAACACCTTAAGCACTGAGCTACGTCCTGCCCCCACATGAGTACATACTCAGGTTTTAATGAGATAAAATGGGAGTTGGAACATAATGCCTAATTAATTCATAATTGGTGCTCTTGTTTTTTTGTTTTTATAATACTCAATAAATGCACAGACTATATAAAGAGCATTTGTACTTAGTTTCTACTAAACCTCACTTCAGTCTCACTTCATATAAATCAGCGCTGTTACCTACAATGTCCGATTGTTGCCGAAGCACTTTGTCATACTAACATGTGCACTATTATCTGGGTTAATTAGGAAACACGGCATTTACCACAGTTCTGGTTTAAATTAACTTATTAAACCACGTGACCTCCAGTTTAGCAACAGGAAACGAAATTCATCGCTGGCTAGTTATCAACTAAGGTAGCAGAGGATTTGTGTCCAAGAAGTCTCAAGGCCACATGTTAACCTTAGAATAATAAGGCCTATTGTAAGAGTTCGTTTGTTGGTGGATATTTGGTAGTGGTTGGGGATCAACACATTTTCTTCCATTTCCTGTTTAAGCACACATATAAACTCATTAGAATTGATTATTGGCATGCTAGTGAGACTCACAATAAATACAGGCTACTAAGGTACTCTCTGGAGAGCAGTCCTGAAGGCAGACATCAGGGAAATGCCCTTGTAATGTATTTCTAAGAGTGAGCTTGACATGGAGAGGCCAGCCACAGGAATGTGTTGAGTTTGTTTTAGGAAGCGTTCTCAATGGAGGTGATCACATCCGACAGACTGGAAACATGCAAGAGGTCAAGACTGGGTAAGTCTTGTAGAAACGTTGTGGGTATACACTATATTCGCATTGAAAAGATCACACTTTCATATTGGAGTAAAATTAAGAATGGCGAGAGATAAAATCTACAATATGTCTAAAATATGCCTATTATTTTCCATCGTTACATTTTTTATTTGTATTGATGTTTATTATTGCACAAATAAAAAGAAAAACATAAAACACATCAAAAGAAACCCAACATGCCCCTGCCAAAATCTTGAACCACTGCTATAAAGGCAATAAATGCTGTATTCCACAAACAGGTAGGAAATCACGTTCATCAAAACAACATCAAACTATTCGATTTTGTGTAATTTTACAAATGACCCTCGAGAGAGAGTTTTCCAGAGTCATATGTCTACGATAAACCTTTCAAACTCAAATTCATAGACTTCTCAGGTATATGCACATGTATAATATGTGTGAACTGAGTAATAATTCAGAATCATTTCCCAAACTGCTGATTTTAGCATAAAAAGAATGAGACATGGTTGAAATACTGTATGGCACAAACAACACAATCATGGAGTAACACTGTGTACCATAAAATATGAAAAACAGCCTTACATTAGCTGGTGCGTTCTTATAAAACTGAAGACTGATGTGACCAGAACTGCTGCAAATGTAATTTAAAGTCAAGGCAAGTTAAATGGGTCACTCCAAAACAGATGGAGTAAAGTGTACACATTAGTTGGCTTTGGGGTTTGACAATGGGGAAATTCCTGAAACGTGATGCTTGAGTGGCTTCCAAGATGGAAACCCAGATGTTGTTTTTTTTTTCTTCTGTTGAACATTTTAGTGGTTCTGTTTGACTAGAAAGAAATCCCTGTCAGTGGTGCCAGAAACGGCAGTAACACCATACTGATAAAGTTATTGAGATGATAAAACTATTGGACACTGCGCTTCATCCACAAAAAAGTACAGACCCATCCATATCCATATAATGTGAAAACATGTAGGAATTAATTTTTTTTTTTAAATATTAGACAGCTTATACCGATTGGCCATACCATTAAAACATAAAACTTTAAGCCGAGTATTGTGTAGGTTCCCATTGTGCCACCGGGGAAGGTCTGGCCCCTCAGGGCAAGACCTCTGGGGGTGTACTGATGAGTTCGATAATATCAAGTAGTTAAAACTGGTAAATTACGTTAGTTTAAAATAGTTTATAAGATATTAAACAGATGTGAGATATAGTGCTAGATGCTTCAAGTGTGATCATAAAACAAAGAATACAAAGATTCTAAAATGTTTTAGGAATCTTAAAATGCAAATTGCTGGCAACTGTTGTACAAAGTCTTAATTCCAGTTAAAGTTGGATATTAAAAAGGCATGTAGAGTTCATATCCAGGACGTGTGGGTAAATTAGTTGAATGTTAGCTTGTACCAAAGTAATATTACCAAATATAATAAGTAAAGTGAAGGAAAAAAAACATTAACTGCATAGTTCAAAGTATGCCACCTGTGAAATATACTGTCATGGGCATGTGTGGCTGCCAATGAAGCTGAGTCACTTCTTTTTATTAAAAATGCAACAGATGATGGTCAAAGAATATTGCCTGTTCAAATGAAACCAAATGGCTCAAAACGCAGTATCTGGCATTCCAGCAGGGCAATTACTCGAAACATGCTGCAAAAACAACTATGAAGTTTTTCAGTGGCATGCTCTTGACTGGGCAAGTGAATCACCTGGAATGAACCCCATTGAGAATGCAGCTTGGGTTCAGGCTGTCAATTATGACACTTAAAACCTTCTCAAAGTCTTAGTTTACTTTGACACGTACAGTCCTTCCGAATCAGGGAAAGAATGCTGTTATTCATACTGTATACGACTGATCTACATAAAGCTGACACGTTACACCTCAACCTCATAAACTCTCATTTTTATTTAAATATCCACTGGCATACAGGCAACATACTGTAGGTTTCATATCATATTTTGTTTTTAAATGTGTCATCGTTCTGTTTCTAGTGGTAAATATTACTTCGGCTTATATTATTTAAAATATGTCGACACATATTTAGAAAAAGGATGATGGTTGCTGCTCTGTACGCCAGACTACAACTTCTGCCCACCCAATTTCACAAATTCTTCTCCACTTAAGTAAGGGTGAGGAGTAGGAAACTATGAACCCAGAAATGGTTTTCCAAAACAAGACTGGCTTAGAAAATGGTCCAATATAGAAGTAAATTCTTTCCTCTGTACAGTACGTTCACCTGTTCTGTTTTTCTCCACATTTTCTTGGCATCACCTGGCTCAATGAATTCATTTCGAAAGTAGTGGAAGGTTTGACTCTAAAGACTAAAGAGATGACAGCCAAAGTTTTGAGCAATTAGTAGTTGTTTCCTCATGGGTATTTTTTTAATCCCAATTGGCATTGGTTATGACATTGGAAGTTCACAAAGTTCACTGTAACAATAAATATGTAATCTCATTATTCTCTTATCATAGCTAAATTATACACAGTCTATATAAGGTAGTATTATTAGGCTTGCTAAGTCCTAGGTAGGTGAAGGTGTGTTTTATATACAGTACAAGTATTGCTGCATTAACTGCTACTGTACATTGATAATGCTGTTTTTCTTAAGTGGGGAAAAAATTAATATCACCTTAAATCATGCTAAATATTTCTGTGTCTAGCTTATGAACTAAGGAGTAAAAACATAAAAAATGTCAATCACATAATACTACTACTACTAATAATTATTATTATTCTGTAGTACTGTTATCTTTTTTCTTTTTCTTTTTTTTAATGGTAGCACAGATTTATGAGGTTACACAATCTCACAAACAACAGATCATTTCACTGGTCTATGTTTCCATTACGATGATTCATTCATCTTCTAAACCACTTATTCTGTGTACAGAGTTTCGCAGGCCTGCAGACTTAAGGTATTAGTCAGGGTGCACCCTGGACAGGATGTAAATCAATCACACAGCACACACACAATTTGGAAATGCCAATGAGCCTAACCTTCATGTCTTTGGATTGTGAGATCCAAACCACAGACCAGAAGTGGGAATCGAACCCTTGACATGCAACCATCACAGTGCTAACCACTACACCATCATGCCACCTCACTACGATGATATTGAATTGCATTTCAATACTGTCAACTTTGTTACCCTCATCTTTACTATAAATAGAATTAAATGGAATTGTTGAACTTGGATTTGGTTACAGTATAAATGATCATGAATTGATTTAGTCAAGACTGTGCTGGATCTCCCTACAGCAACCAAAGCAATCACAACAGACTAATTGTAATAGAGCATACTGTTTGCAGTTTCTCTGTCAGCCAAAACCAGGGATTCAACCCACAGCAGTGCAAAACACAAGCAAATTTGCTGTAATGACTTGCGAACTGCCGTCACTAATAGAAAAGCAGACCACAGAACTTACTGAACCTACTGATCCGAACCTGCGTGTTTTTTTTTTTTACTATTGTTTTCCTTACCATAAAACATTTTATATCCAATTTGTATTTCAAAAAAGGGCAAAAACGATCATAATCTTTGATGAGGTAGGTAAGAAGATGCACACCTATTGGGTCAATACACTCAGTCAGACAGTGGATACACTGTTTCACAGCAATTCTTAACTTAGGAACTGGCAAATCTACAAGAAGGTGGTTCAGGTAATTTGGAACATCCATAGCAAAGTTTGTGAACAGACAGACAATTCACTGCTCAGTGTAGGTCATGGACAGGGCAGACACAGATGCTTTGGAAGAGGATGCATTGGCACATGACTAACCAAATTAATGGCTGGAATGCCCACCACTACTGTTATTATGCTGAGGCACATTCAACAGACTGCACAATGTTCCCCCACTGTGACTGAACAGAACACAGTTACACTTATACACTGTATATAAAACTCAATTTGTGCAATTTTGAAATAAACAAGACGTGTTGGACACTGATAGGAAATATTTTGAATGAGTCACAAGGGTGTTAAAAAGCACAAATGTCAAAATATGTGTTTGGGTTATGTTAGTGTGAATTTGTGTGTGGTTTTGCAAAATGCAATAATTCCATCTCCCACAGTTTTGTCATAATGGATAAATCAGCCGGTAGTTGTGTTTGTGATTATTTAAGTATCCACTTCGGTGGCATGGTGGCTTAGTGGTTATCGCTGTTGCCTTGCACCTCCAGGGTCCGGGTTCAATTCCTCCTGCTGGGACTGTTTGCATGGGTTTTGTATGGTACTCTGGTTTCCTCCCACAGTCCACATACATTCAGACTAGGCTAATTGGCCCGTAGTGTGTGTAAATGTTGACCGGAGGTCCTACCCTTGTCGTAAAATGGGAATAAATACAATGGTAAACACAATTGGCCTTCACAGTCCCTGGTGGGACTACATAGGGTCATATATGAGTGTATAAATTTTTTTATTTGTGTATGTTGGTTATGGTTTAATAAAAAAAAAAAAGGCAATATGGCAAATTAATGTTTTAAATGTGATTCAAGTGAAATAGAAAGTAGTGCCAGCAAATTAGATCAAGGAAAAAAAGTGTTGAGTTTTGAGCAATACCAAAACAGCATTGTCAGTCTCCACCTACACCAGTTTAGTTTCTCTTCGGTACATGAGGACAGTTCTCTGTCACTTGCCAACAGTTTTCTACATCAATCGTTCATGCACGATTTTGCATGAACAAAATTTTTTATGTTATTTCTCTGTTTAACCGTAGTGCTTATAATATATAGTATATAGTATGGTGTTCAAGCTAAATCCACACACATAATGTCCTATTTCACAGAACATATCACAGAAGTTAAGTAATACATAGCCGTCATTTATGACTGCAATTTCAGTGCAAATGTCCTTTTATTGGTTTAAACATTCTCCAAAAACACTTTGAACACATTTAAACCACTCAAGGCAGCCACTGTTTTGCAGAGTAATTATCTTCACTTGACTGATCACATGACAGAAATAAGCAATGCTTCTAAAAAAAATTTATATATTGGTTTTCAGATTAAACAGTTTGTTACAGACAACCTTCCGTGTCAGAGAATAACAATTTGCCAAAATGAGTCGAATGATGAGCCCTCCGTGTCCTGTAAACATCAAACCAGGCCTACTTTCGTGGATGAATGGTTCATTGTGGCACAGCACATTACATATCTTGAAATTGTGAATTCTGGGAATGACCTCAGCATACTGGAATGTTAACAGGGGGGCAGACACTGTATGGTAAGTGTTCACGAGATCTAGAGATTGATGATGAGGTGTTTTCGTCCTTTAAAATGCCATTTGACTTTGATTTATGGCTACTTCTTAGGTGGCAACAAACACTTAGTGACACAAAAGATTAGTGATTGAACTTTAGTGATCGATGTGAGATTCTTCATCTGCTTTGAATAATTCATTCCAAAACTATGTGGACTAATATGATGTTGGTTTATGCTTTGAAGCTATAACCGCCACTTTTCTGGGAAGACTTTCCTCAAAATTTAGGAACACAGTTGGCATGAATGGCAGTTCAGTTAAAATAGAATTAGTGAGATCAGGCGGTGATGTTGTGCAGGAAAGCCTGGCATGCAGTCTCCATTCCGTTTCATCCAAAAGGAGTTCAATGAGACCGAGGTCAGGGCTATAGCCAAGCCATTGTCTTCTAAACCAGCCTTCATAATGCTACAGCATGAAGAAACATTCTATACAATCACATGTCTCCATGTTTTGGCAACAGTTTGGGGAAGCCATATACAGTACAGTATACAGTATGGGTGTCACTGCGAGGTATCCACATGCTTTTGACCACATAGTATATTTGTGGATCTGTGGCTGAGTGGCTAACCGCCAGTGTCATGTGGATCACTGAGGTTGACGAAAATGACCAGACGTGCCTTGTATATGCTTCATTTAAGGTGACTTTTATTACGTTTCAGGCAAGTAACAGTCATAACTTTTTTTCAGGTGTCTGCATGTATGATGTGTAAGTACATTATCTTAATCTGTGTCACGTGAAAAAACATTGACACAAGTGTTCACAGAAACGCGCTTCAATCTCCCAGTTCCATAATTACATTGCACTAGATATAGACATTGCTGTAAAAGCTATGATGGCTAGAATTAGAAAGGGTGTGACTGGCATGCTGTAAGGGATGCAGAGCTTACATCCTGAAATCTAATATCTACAAAGAAGTACTAGATGTTGCACTTAGCCATGGCGCACAATATACTAGTAAGCAATGCTGTCACATGATAAGAGTTATACACACTATTTATACACACACACATACACACAGTGCTGCTTACAAAGCATACACATGACCAAAAATAAAATATCCTGCTGTATAAACATTAAAGAAGTTTGCATGTTCTTCCCGTGCTTGGTGGGTTTCCTCCGATAGTCCAAAAACATGTAGGTTAGGTTGATTGGCATTCCCAAATTGCCCGTAGTGTATGAATGAGTGTGTGAGTATGTGTACTGTATGTGTGTGTGTGTGTGCCCTGCGATGGATTGGAACCCTGTCCAGGGTGTACCCCGCCTCATGCCCTAAGCCTCCTGGGACAGACTCCAGGCACCCGCGACCCTGAATGCAGGATAAATAGCGGTATAAAAGATGAGTGAGTGAGTAATTATTCAAATTTAAACAAAAGAAACAGACAAGTGTTAAATGCTGATTCAGCAAAATAATGTCATCTATTAAATTCATTCTAAATAATCAGTCTTACAGCGTATGGAGCAGGACTAGTGTTTCTTTGATTCTGAAAATCCTGTGACAGAGTAGAATGGTCTGACTACTTCTTTATATGAAAAGGATGTACAAATTCTAAGCAGATTTCTCCCTTAACCTCAATCAAATCAACAGCTTAATCCTGTATATAAGGTTACAAGGGTCCTGGAGGCTATCCCAGGAAACTTCGGGCATAAGGCGGGGTACACCCTGGACAGAGTGCCAGAGAATGCCAGGTAGCATAATCTGCACCCGGAGGAAACCCACCAAGCACAGAGAGAACATGCAAACTCCATGCACACAGACCCCGAGGCAGGAATCAAACCTGGACCCTGGAGGTACAAGGAAACACCACTAACCACTAAGGCACCATGTGGCCCCAGGCAACTCAGCGGGTCAATTTGCATTTATTGTTTTTTTTTTCGTTGGCCTACAGAAAAGAACATAAATCCTCATTTTCTGCCCATAAACCTCTGCTATGTAGAATGTTCTCAGCACCTTACGCTCATGCATTCATTCCTTTATAGTCCTTACCCTGTACAGGGTTGCAGGAGGCCTGGAGCCTATCCGAGGGCACTCTGGGCACAAGGTGATCTACACTGTGGACAGAGTGGTACGACTAACAGTAAATAGAATACTCTGTATGTCTTTGGATTGTGGGAGAAAAATAGAGCACCCAGAGGAAACCCACCAAGAACATGTAAACTTCAAGTAGAAACAAAAAGCAGATAAGACCCATGAGGTGTGAGGCCACAATGCTAACCACTACGCCACCAAACTTCTTCAACCCCTTACATTCAACACCATATATGATGCATGGGTTTCAAAAGTGTAGAAGCCAGTGGGTGAGGGTCCAGGGGAAGATTCGGGAAACAGGCAGAGCTCCTCTAGCAGAGCTCTGGGTGTGCATTTATTCACACAACAGCAATCCAGTAACAGAAAAGGTTCTGTTACTGGGTTACTTTTACTGGTTTTACTTGCTTGAACTCCTCGCTTCTCATTTGTGCTCCTAGAACAAGTAAATGGTGACATCGGCCTAATTTGTCTGGTGAAGCCATTTAACTAGTGTCAGAGATCTGTTTGACCAGGAAGAGCAAAAGTAAAAGCCATACTGCTTTAGAATGCTAATCAGATGAGTTGTGTCAAATGCAAGAGTTTGCAAAAGCAGAATAATGCGTTGTGAGTTCACGGTCTTAACACAGCTGCCTTAATAACAGAGACCCAGATTTATTTTCAGTGATTGCACTTCAATCTCTTGAGGCCCACCTTGATGGTGAGTGCCCGTAGTGTGTCATCAAATCAGTCAAATACTTGGGACCATCATTTCACAGGACGGCAGTAAGCACACTGCAAGGTCATTTTAAAGGTAGCTTGAAAATACTAAAGCTGAATAGTCCAGTTCATTCTGGCCAAATAGTCCATGGTTTGTTTAGTTGAAGCCAACCTTTTGTGCACTAGACTGGATCAGATAAACAGACTAGTTTGGAAGATGCTGTAAAATAAGTAGAGAGCTCGTAGAAACATATCCTACATATTTAATTCAGCTGTAGTTTTATCTAATGATAAACTTATGTCTATTATGAAGTCTGTAGCTTTTTAGCCATTATAGCACATTTTAGCCACCCAAACCCAAAGTTAAGGATTTCCTCATGCCCAGTGTGTCTTGGTTGCCCATGATCCTGCCACCAGTTCACTGGTATGTAACTGTATATTTTACATACCAGTTTTCTTGTGGATATAGACATTGGCCAGGCAAGTTCTGTTTCCAGTGAGGATTTTCATGCACTAAGTGGAAGTGATTGTTAGTTGGCATGTCACTGATCAGCTGTTTAAAGCCTCTGAGAAGGAGAAGGTTCTGAGAAGCGTTCTTCTGACTATAGAATGTTAGCGCAAATATTTCATAAGCATACTTGAACTCAGAACAATAGATACCTGCTTCCATTCCACTAAATGCCATTCGACACAAGCTTGGATGGCACTAAGAGGAACGTCCCCTATGGACATTTTTGAAGAGGCAACATGAAGAGCAACTTCAAGTGATTAATGTTCAGATTCATCAGAGTTAGGGTTTATTCTTGCAGTGTTTTTTTATGTATTCTCCAACAACGTACAATGTTTCTGGGTGAAAAAAAATTCAGATGCCTATTTTCACTTTAGACCCCCAATGTCTTGGGGAAATCATTCATCGTGCTGCAGAAAGAAATGCAGGATCTTGAAACTGTGAAGTGATTTCAGAACCAATACACAACTACACTGCTAATGCAGTGTATAATTCATGGATCATATTCTTAGTATTAATGGGGGGTATGTCTCCATGATTGCAAAATCCAAGCAAAGTGTTTTGAAAGGTCCTTTAAATTTTTAGTTGTTATGTTATTTCAGTGCCACAGCATTGCTCAGTGTGGGGGAAGAAAACATTATTTTATTGATGTTATGGATGTGGCCGGCTACATGTGCACAATCAATAACACCTCAGCACTTGGACGTAATGACCAGTCCTCTAGAGATTTTTATATTTCTAATATATTTTTCCAAGGCACACATACTTCTTCCACTCCCAGAATTACCCAATGTTTTGGAAACTGTGGAGGTACCATTTCATCATGTGTGGTTTACCTGAGGACACCGGAGTCCCTGACCAAGGCCCATTTCTCATGTGAAAAGCTTTGTATATTACTCATTATCACTGTCAGGTTAACATCTGGATGTCTTCAGACTAACATGTAAATGAAGTTTTAAATAGAAAAAGCACCACACCTAAATCTTCACTTCCTACCTAACCTCATAGTTATTTTCAACTTTCCATTTCACACCCCATGCCAAGTTTCCCCATACCTTCACAAATGTCATAGAACTAAGGCCACGCTGCCTCATGTCTGCAAAAGCCTCATCTTGGGGTCACCTGGGCTTGGAGGTATATTATTTCATATTCGCCCTTCGTCATGCTGCATACAATACTTCTATAATATAGCCATGTCGCTTTCATCATTAATCCAGCACTGTCACATATTTCTTGTGTCCCTCCTACCATGCCCATTTTAAGAACATCAGGTGCTTCATGTCCTATGTAGGTGGAAATATAATGTCCACCAGCATTAACTTGGCCAGTTGACACATTTTCCAATTTTCCAGCCCTGAAGACTTCCAAATATTTACAGTTGCTGCTCCTCAACCGGTTTCTATATTTTGTTGCTTCAAGTTTTCAAATCAATATTTCATTACGTGCAAGCTACAAGTGGCGTTTAATTTAAATTGTAACTTGATGAATTCCTTGTGAATCATGGTGTATAAAACTTATTGATGCTTAGTGATAAGACTAGAAGAATGGTGCAAGCATTGTAATGCCGTACATCTGTGACGGACGATGCTGGCCTGTCAACATTCAGTGAGGAGAAAACCTGATCCTTATAAATCAACGGATAACTCGTCGCCAACTTGCGGACTGTTTGTAACTCGGCTGGGAGTTATTGTCATACTCCCTGTAAAGTTCTGAACTCACTGCAAGCTTTTTGCATAAAAGTGTTCCTTGGGGGCCATGGTTTCAGATGTGAAGCAGGCAGTCTGATCATGGCTGCATACTGAGAAAACTTTCTACTTTAATGGTATCCAAGCACTATGAAACGCTGTGATAAATGCATTAATGTACAGGGTGGGCCATTTATAGGGATACACCTTAATAAAATGGGAATGGTTGGTGATATTAACTTCCTGTTTGTGGCACATTAGTATATGTGAGGGGGA
>JAQMYL010000010.1:16184931-16202308 GCA_030014365.1 Clarias pachynema | reverse complement strand
GTGTGTGTGTGTGTGTGTGTGTGTGTGTGTGTGTGTGTGTGTGTGTGTGTGTGTGTGTGTGTGTGTGTGTGTGATGGTCATGCAGCTGTAAGATTACACTCAGTGAGCATTAGCTTTGTGGATCAACCTTCTAGTTATGTAATTTGCTCCACTTTTTGTTAGTGCTATTGGATGTACTCACACAAAGTGTGCCTATACAGCATGTGTGCTCTTTTGGCACGTGTCCTAGCATGCGTGTCCATTTGTACGTTTTTATAATACACATTAGTGCACTATATTTAGAGCGGGCTGTAATAGTATGTGTGTGAGAGAGAGAGAAAGAGAGAGAGCTTGAAGGGGCAATGTCTACTGTATATGGCTCACTGTAGTCCTATCATATATAATTTTACTCTCACATGGTGTTCGAGCATGTAAGTGTTTATACACAAAGGTGTGTGCCAGAGCATGTGTGCATGCATTTCTTGTCCACGTGCCAGCGCCAGTTTTTATAGACGCCACCTTCCAGTCATGTTTGTTATCAAGACTGCATTAACAGTGTGACAGGAACACACAAGCTGTAAAATTCCAACTATGGTTCTAACAATGTTTTTTTTTTTTTTGCATGCGTGCATACATACCCTGCCTCCACAGTTACAAATATCCCACAGACTGTAAACACATCAAGTGCAGTAAACAGATCAGTGCGTCTGGTTTCAGATAAACATTTTGCTGCTTGCTGTTGCTGCAAAGATAAATAAATTAAAGGATCCCACTGGCGTTCATCACTTAGCTGAAGGTCAGCTGACAGATTTCACCTGGTCTTTGTTATTCTCTTTATTTGTATCTATTCAACTCACTTCTCCACAGGATATCGTAGTATACGAAAGCCGGGAGGTCTCGCCGTGAAGGAGAGAAAGAGGGGAGGAGAAGCCATACAACAGAGTCTGTCTGCCAACAGTTGTCTATCAGCTGATACACTGCAATAATTGTACAGTACTCAGCTGAAGTGGGCACTTCCACTTTAATAAAGGGGAGGCAATTATAGAGAATGGACAACACCACTTGGCAAAAGGCTTGTGATGATGGAAGTTTGAGGTACTATAAACAAGCATTCAGGACATCCTACATGTTTGATGAGTGTGTGTGTGTGTGTGTGTGTGTGTGTGTGTGTGTGTGTGTGTGTGTGTGTGTGTGTGTGTGTGTGTGTGTGTATGGGGGGGGGTATTAACACTGTGTGTTGATGTGTTAAATATATGTTTTATATATGAAAGCCTTGCTGGTGAGTGTTAACAGGGAGGCTTCAGACTTTCGGGGTCAATTATAAGGGGTAAATTTTGCCACTACCATAAAAATGACATCGCAAAAATGTAAAACTCTCAACTCAGCATTTTATTAATATTATTTTTGAAAACAACAATAAAAACGCATGATCATGTCTATGTGTGTTATTTCTTGGCCTATGTGACCCATTTTAATTTTTGGTTAGTATAGTTGGTTCAAATGAACTAAAATGTATTTCATCATATTGCCTATTTTGTGATATGTCACTCTATACTGCACAATCCTGAGCTCCATATATGTTTCTATTATTTTAAATCAATAAACAACTAAATAAACAACAGCAAAACAAATCATTTAAAATAAATAATAAACAAGTTTTCCCTCTTATCCACAAATATTCCTGAAATTCACAGCTTCATGGCTGAGTATAAAATGCCCCACTGACTATCATGTGGCTTTTCATACCTAAACAAAGTACCATCTAATTCAAGCTGAGCTGTAAAATTACTTTGTGTTCTAGCAGTAATTTCACACACTTGAAGTTCAAATTGGCTATTAATCAAAGTTATTATTATTTTTTTTTTTTTAATTTTAAAAAAGAAAGAAAAGAAATAAGCTTGCACCTGAACATCCTTAGTATTTTGGTATTCTGTTTCTGGATTCTGTCTCTATGCTTCTATGCACTTTTGTTAACCTGAACAAACACACACACACACAAACACACAAAGAAATCCATGTTCTGAGCCAAAACAGCACTTTGGTTTTTGTCTTAGCTTAGTCCAAAGACCACAGTGGACATGAACAACTTTTCAGCCTAACTTTTTCAGGTTTTCTAGCACCAATTACTGGCCTCTGCGTGAACATTAACCTCCTGCTGTTTGTGTCTGGGCGCCAGACAGACTTGCTTCAGACAGTTAGCACTTGACTTTGATTCCAGGAGACAGAGAGAGAAAGAGAGAGACAGAGACAGAGAGAGAGAGAGAGAGAGAGAGAGAGAGAGAACGGCTGTGTGAAGCACTGCTAACTGGCATGAGTGACATGCCGAAGCAGTCAGACTACCTGTGGTATTTATAACATAGTACGTATTTAATTTAACATAGTGTTTAGTATGTGGAGTATTTTGGACGGTGCCAAAAAGAGCGCAGTGGAGAGGGAGGTGTAGTGAAGACTGAGGGGGCAGGACTCTCTCTCTCTCTCTCTCTCTCTCTACGTGTGTGTGTGTGTGTGTGTGTGTGTATGCGCGCTTTTAAAAAGGAAAACTTTACGCTTGTTCATGTTTAGCTTCAGTTCTTGTGCGCTCCGGTTCTCTGCGTCCAGACTTTTTTTTTTTTTTGCGCGGATGCTGGAAGAAGATGCGCGTCAACATCATCATCATCACGGAGCGAGTGTTTACATCTTCCTGAGTTCCACTCCTTAAGCGTGTTTACGCGTGTGTTTGTGTGTGTGTTGTGTGTGTTTACGTTTGGATGCGTCCTGCGCTCCTCGTGAGAGACGATGCCTGCCGCACTTGGCTCTCTCCCGCGCTCTCTCTCGCTCAGGCTTGTTCTGCTCTGCGTCTCGTTGCCGCGTTTGGCCGCCGCTCTCCCGGACTCCCTCGCGCGTCTCTCCGCGCCACCTGTCAACGGGTCGGGCTTCGCACCTGTACAGAGGACCGGCGGCTTCGTGCGCGCCATCGACCGGCTGTATCACGGAGGCGGGAGAGTGGGATACCTGGTGTATTTGGACGATCGCCGGTTTCAGCTGGACCTGGAGCGGGACGAGTCGGTGACGTCGCGTCGGTTCGGTGACCCCAGCCTAACGGGGGAGGAAATTCCCAGGCGTGGCTGCTTATACCGGGGGACCGTAGACTCCGATGCGGAATCGTTGGCGGTCTTTGACACGTGCATGGGTGGACTGGATGGATTCTTCGCCGTGAAGCACGACCGCTACACAGTCAGACCCGCCGGAGCGCGCGAGAGCGACGCAGAGCGCGCGCCGCACTACTACACGCGGGAGAGCTTCAGCTTCGAGGCCGTGCCGACCGAACATCAAAGCTGCGGGACGCGCGAGCGGAGAAGGAGAAGGCGCGGCAGGACGGGTGAGGCGCGCGACGCGCGCGACAGGGGGGGTTGGGCGCGACCGCGAACGATGCGCAGAAGGAGGTCGGTGTCGCGCGCGCGGCACGTGGAGCTGCTGCTGGTGGCGGACGATTCCATGGCTAAGAAGTACGGCAAGGACCTACAGCACTACCTGCTGACCCTGGCGTCGATCGCGTCGCGGCTGTACGGTCACGCGAGCATCGAGAACCCGATCCGCCTGTCCGTGGTGAAGGTCACGGTGCTGGCAGAGAACGAGAAAGGTCTGGATGTGTCCAAGAACGCTGCAGCGACCCTCAAGAGCTTCTGCAAGTGGCAGAACCAGCAGAACCCCCTGGATGATGACCATCAGCACCACCATGACGCGGCCATACTCTTCACCAGGCAGGTAAAAAAAAAAAAAGAAAGAAAGAAATCCCTTAGTCATGGTTAAGGGAAGTACTGACACGCATGCTCGGGGTCACACGTGCAAATGTTTTGATTCAATATCAATTATTTATTATTATCTGCATTAGAGGCAGTGGTTTAGTAGCTCTGTAGATAAGGTAGTTCAAACCCTAGCACTGATAAGTTGCCACTGTTGGGCCCTTGAGCAAGGCCCTCAACTGCTCAAAAGTACTGTATAATCAGATAAGATATAAGTCACTCTGGATAAGGGTTATATCCTTAAATCCTTCATTTATAATGTTTTTGCGTTTCAGAGTTCAAACCTGCTTCATTTCACTTGAAGCGCACTACAGTATAATGCTTCTTTTCCCATAATAAACAGACAAAACAAAAAAACTAAAGGCACCATAAATTCAAAACTCATTACCTTCAGCAGTCATTTAAAGATACTTTACGCTGACCCAAAGCTCTCTCCGCAGCCCTGCCTGCAAATGAAGCAAATGAAACATCACTCCTAATTATACGGTGTAACTTGCGATATTTGGAACAAATGATTTTGGTTATTTTGGTTATTAAACCTCATACAGTTTCATGATGACAAAAAAACTCCTACTTTGCATTTGTGCGAGTGATGTCTAAGGCCACCAAAGGATGACTGATGTACAGTAGGAATATGAAACATCCTGTAACAAGCATCTCTCATCTCACTTGGAGAGTTTTTTTCTCTCTCTCTCTCTCTCTCTCTCTCTCTCTCACACACACACACACACACACACACACACACATTTTTTAAAAAGTCATGCCAATCCAGAAGTTCATTTTCACTTAAATAATGTAGTTGACATAAAATGCACTACTGTAAAACAATATTAAAAAAATGTTTACATTTTATTTCATACTCTGCGTTAAGAAACCCTCATGTGCCTGGGAAAGCTTAGTAACCAGGCCCATTTTCAAAATATTTAGAGTGCATATCTCAGCAGACCTGGCAGGTGTACATTATCAAAATGTGTTCGATTTCACAAAAATGTACACAAGCCAGAAATCATATAATTGTTTTATGTAAAAATATGTCTTAACTTCAAATACCCCTCATGCCTTAAGCTTTCCCAATGGCTTTTGAGCTCCCGGAGACCACCCTTGGCTACATTTCCCCCTCTTTGAACCAAACCCACAGTAAAGTATAACGTTTTGCGCCTCTATCGCCCCTTCTCATGTGGTAAGCTTTTATCCCTGCTTGCAAGTGCTGTGTCCGTTGCCTAACCAAACTCTCAGCATATGTGAATCATGTGAGGTCCTGTTTAGTAGGGAACATATCCCACGTTTAGTTATGATTCTCTTGGCATTGGCATTCTCAATGGAATCTGCTCTGAGGTGCTTTCACTTGGCACTGGGTTTGAAGTTGCTTCCCCTTGGCAGAGCTCACTATTGCCATATTCCACTGACAGCCTACTTTCTCTTGGCAGTGCCACACAGCGCTGGACTGGTGCAGAGCAAAACTGTGCCCGGGCATTTCTCATTTCTGGTTGAGTGGTGCTTACACACCTGGTAGGGCAGCGTCTGTGGGTGTGGTTATTGTGGTTGTCTCTTCCATGTAAACAAGGTAGAGCATGAAAAAAAAAAACAGGAGGAGGAGTTACCAAGCTATAGTGTTGAGTGTGTGAAGTGAACGCACAGAATCATCACTCTTCATGTCATCAGCTTGTCCAAAGCCTAAGTACATATGCACAGTGACTGCTGTTACTAAAGTAAATAAAGCCATGCTGGCTCACTTTGTGGAGAATGTGCCACTCAAGATGAGAGATGGTTAAAGCTCTAGGCTACTGATCAGAAGATTGAAAGTTCAAATCTTGGCCGTCCAACCACCAGTTCCAACTGCTCAGCTTAGTGGTAAAACATGCCAGATTGACAAATCTGCTAAATTAATAAATGTCAAGTTTTTTAATGACAGAATTATAAGCAGAAATATGCGCCAGCAACCGCAATCAAGTTACATCAGGTTAGGATGCACCAGTCTGAAAGTGAGTCTTGGTAGATACCTGACTGAAATCCACTGCTTGAAACTGTGAAGGCGTATCAGCTCATGTCTTACATATTTTTCTATGTGAGCTGATCCAGTGATATATTATATGATTGACTATGAACAGTTCTGGTTCATGCATAAGAACACAAGACAAAGCCAAAGGCCTTGAGTTTTACTCACTCACAGCTTTATCCAGAGGGGCTTGGAGCCTATCCCAGGAGACCTAGTGCACAAGAACACAGTCCCAATCCATCATAGGGCACGCACATTCACACACGAAGGGCAATTTGAGAACGCCAATTAACTTAATCTCTATTTCATTGAACTGTGGGAGGAAACTGGAGCACCCGGAGGAAACCCACCAAGCATGGGGAGAAAACTCCAGGCACACAGACCCGAGGCAGGAATCAACCCCAGACCCTGGAGGTTTCAAAGCGAGAAGTGCTAACCACTAAGCCATCGTGCCACTCATCAGCCATTATATCTCAACATTGAGTCCAGGATGAAGAGCAGAATAAACTCTCCTGTGTAGATATGGAAACACTAGTACAGATCTTACCAAAGTGCACATCACAAAACGCGTTCCATTTTCTAACAGTCCAAACTTATTCACTCAGGATAATTCCATGCAGAGTCAGCACTGGCTTTTTCGATTCATGCCGTGTTGTGCAAAGAGCAGTGAGAACAACCAAATCAGCCCCCTCCCCACACCAGCACACAGTTCTCAGAATCCCTTTGCCCCTCTTTCAGCTCCAATGTGAGTTCAAGCATGCGAGGATGACAGATCAGGCCAGAACAAGAGGCACATTGAGAGGCAGTATGAGATATTATGTCATGCAGGAGACGAATGCACGAGTGTTCTGACACTGCAGGAGAGTGAGGACAATGACTCAACTGTCAGTCCGTGGACAAGAATGGGATGCAAAGAGCAGCTTCTGAGAGACTGTGTGCCAGACAAGATTTGGTATTCAGTTGTGCCTTCAACAAAGTGCGCTCTGAGTCAACTTGAATGCCAGTTGATTCAGATTCAGTTTCGAGCCTGGTGTCAAGGACAAACTGAAAATGTACCAGAGTCTCTCAAATATCATCTATGCATACAAATAGGATTTTTTTTTTTAAACCATTTTATTCCAGGATAGTTATTTGGTAATTCCCACTCAGTTCACACTATCAAGTTATCCCCTATTGCATAACATTGACAGCTGAGGCCACATGTTTACATACACGTAGGCAAAAGAGATTCAAACTCAGTTTTTTTGGCAGCTGCACACAGTTCGTGTTAGCATGTGTTGCTTTTGGCAAGATAGAGGCAATTTTCAAGCAATCAATTAAAAGCAGATTTATTTCAGAATTAATTTACTACATCAGAATTCTGGTACATGCAAATACTTATCTAAGTTGGCTGTCACTTTTAACACTATGCGAGATTTCAGAAATTGAGGTAATGACATTTGAAATCCTCTGAATGGCCAATTATTATTATGAAAAGTCAGTTGTGAGTGCACCCGTGGCTGTATGTATGATTTAATGTTGCCGCAGAAGGAATGCGCCCCTAATCAAAGATCAAAAAAAGAGTGAAGTTTATAGGTGATTCATTTTGATTTTTGTTCCACTTCTTGCAAGCAGTTTTGTTTTGCACATTGTAGATTGTAATGCCTTCCCATACTCGACATAAAAACCATAAATTGGTAGAAATGCTCGTTTAGGGTCAATGAAAGTTTATTCCAAGTTAATCTAACTCATGATCACGGAAGAAAATCTATATTTCAAAAGCCTATTGCTTGGTATGGACTGTGTCACGATCCACTATATGTATAAGAAACCATCAATTAAGTTTTTGATTTCATCACCATTGTGTGGTTGCTCGGTAACCATATTTATGTGCTCTAGGCTGCACGCAGAGAGTGCCTGGCCTGTTTCCCAAGTTTGTCTATAGAGAGAAAAACATCATAAAAACATACTGTATGGCATAGAGTATGGGTATGCACCCAGGTATGGCAACAGAGTCTTCTGTCTTCATGTTTTGGACTATTTCAACAAAACTATGCAAAATTATCCCTGCCTGCTTGTCGATATGGTCACACCGAGATGACTAATGACGTCATTGTATTACTGTAAGGTTTGATTAAAATGAACTCCGGTGTGGTTGTCCTGTTAAAGCAAGTTCACTTAAAAAAGTGTGAACACTGCCATCAGAACCACCAAGCAAGCGAATTGAGACCTCTGAAAAGGTGGGGCTCTGTCTGATTCCAAATGAACTCTCAAAATGTGAACGCACCATAGACCAGAGATATGTAAACAAACCAAATCTGCTTTGCTAGCATTATCTGATAATAACTGTACCTGAGAACTTTCCCTTCTGTGCCATCTGATGTAGAAGATGTTAGTTTGTCATACACGGTAGTTTGCATGGCACTTGAAAGTTCTGAGTTTAAAAAAAGGGGGGGAATTAAATACCTCTTGTTATTAATGAATATAACGCTGCCAAATTTAATGTTAAATTTAATGTGCATCCAAGGATATTCACTATGGACAGCTCACAAGAGTGCAGAAACGCATGTGATAGCACTGCAAGACTATGATCAATAACAAGAGCATGTGCATACAAACCTGCAAGTGCACTTGTGTGCTCTCATCCAAGGCAGGCAGGCACAGGAGAGAAGAGAGTCTATCAAAGAATTAAAAATCACTGGTTGCCTGTATTTGTATTTTTATTATTATTATTATATTGGTTGGGTGAGTCACAGTCGCCACTGTCTGGATAAAAGCTGGTTATATTATATTATAGAAACTCTTCATAAGTATTGAGCTACCACCATATATAAAGAAATTCAATAAGGACATTCAGCCCAGCATTGTTTTGGAAGTTCCGTTGAAAAATTAACATCAAGTCCAATCAGGTTGTGACCTTCCCCATACACTTCTGCTGTGGCTTTTGATCCGATGTTGAAAATGCAAATGTGAACGTGAAGCTAAGCAAACCAGGACTTAATACTAGCGGAGTAAAACTAACGAATCATTTTATGCTTTGGTCCAAATCAAGAGAACTGAACACAATGTCACGAGGAATCCTCCAGTGGACATCTTTGCAATGTGACTTTATGATGGACAATCATAAAGTACGACCAGCAGTCAAGATTTCTCTCATGGTACACCTCAAGCATTAGTGGTTCGTAAGGTATTACGCTAACAAAACGGGAGGCATATTTTCTTGCGAGTTTTATTCCGCTAATGTTTGTATCAGCGTCTGGTATTTCACACAATCCTATATTTCTCTCCCTGTACTGGAAGTTGACAGCATGCTGAAAACCTCACACAAACTTTGCATAGACTGTGTTGAACCATGATGCCAGCAGCCTGGCAAAAAGCTGTGGGCTGTGCGCCAGAGTCAGGAAGCAACACAGCTGGATTCATTCCGGGAACTTTTGAGAAACACAATATGACAAAAGTTTGTCTTTGACCGCTATGGATCTGAAGCTGCTCATAAATTTTTGTTGACATTATGGGAGCGGGGCCTTTTTGATTATTCATTTGAAGATAGCATTATTCATGGTTGAATATACTGTATATATATATATACACATTAAGCATGGTCATTGGGGTCATACAGTACAAAGCCACAGCCTCCTGGTCTACAGCTTTTTAAAGATGATATTGAAGATAATCTCCACTCGTCTCTGATGGAACAGATGGAACAGAATAACGCAATGTTTATAAGGAGCAGGACAGCTGAGTGTGGAATTAACCAAAGAGGAAGCAGAGCTGTTTTCACCCGTCCTTAGAAGAACAAAAAATCAGAAACAGCTGACAATCTTGTGGTGTGGTCACACCTAGCATCAAATATCCAGAGTTCTCTCCACCTAAATACCACTCTTCCTGTCTCTTCTCGACATGTTTGCTCTGAATGAATGCCAAGTGTGAGGGCTGACCGAGCTTGCAAAGGTGCTGTAAAGTTTTCGGAGTGAAGTTATGGTAATGCATTTAATCAAGAGAGACGTAATTCCCACCAAACATCTCAAGCTCAACTGGAAATGATTGCCATCACTATAATTCCCATCCATCACCTTGAATACTACTTTGATTGGCACTTACATCTTGAACCCCTCAGCAGCTTCTAACTTGTACAGTAACTGACAGGACATCACTGTCATGGCTTAATCTTTGATTTGAAAGACTGTCACTGTAACTCTGAAGTGGCCCAGGAGCACAGCTTCCGTTTTGATCTTTGCCTCACATATGTTCCTCTCTGGTGTCACTGTCAATATTGTTTGCATGAATATTTCAGAAATTTTCATTTCCTGCTGGCCTCCCTTCGCCTTGGTGTGCTGCCAAGGGAATTCCTCAAATCTCTGTCTGTCTGTGTGCCTCTTTCTGCCCATATCTCCATCGTGTGCCATGTCACTCTCTGTCTCCATCTCTGTTTATGTCTGTCTGCACCCTTTTCTCGCGGGGCTGTGAAAGATCCATATTCAAAATCAACAAAACGGCAGTAAAGGGGTCAGTCACAGGGGATCGAGGATTGAGAAAAAGTTATGTGAAAACGAGAAAGAAAATAAAAGAGGATATATGAGAAAGGGTGTGTCTGGGGAAAAAAGCCCATGAGAAAGAAGGAAAAGAAAATACTGTATAGAATAAATAAACATGGGTCATTTTAATATCTTATATTAGGAATAACAATATAAAGATCAACTCATGTAGCAAAGTTAACAACGTGAAGACTTACGTATCTATCTGTAGGGTTTTTTTTGCAATCGTTTTTGACTGATGATATATACAGTAATCTAGTTTATAGTTATGGATGTTTAACTCTAGAAGTGCATAGAGATGTTCATTTTAATCAGTTTGTGATTCCGAATTGATTCACACTTTTTTTTTTTAAACAAAAACTTATCTACAGTTTCGTGTGTGTTTTGTGTGTGTACAAACCTTTTGAAATGGGCATTTGTGGCTCAGTGGTGGGATTCTTGTCCGCCATGTGGAAGGCCCGGGGTCGGTTCCCACCCAGTGCCCAAACCCCAGCCACTGGATGCTGTGCCGGTCCCAAGCCCGGATAAAATGGAAGAGCCTTGAAGCCTTGAAGGGCATCTGGAATAAAAACCTGTGCCAAGTTTTGTGCAGATCGGATGGTCCGTTGTGGCGACCCCTTGAAACGGACAAAAGACTAACAACAACTTGCATCTTCTGCTCACATTTTGCAAGGCTATCATGTCTTCTTCATTTGACAGTCATCTACTGGTCTGTGATGACTGTGTGAAGCACAGAAGGAAAACAGATTATCGCTTTGTACAAGACATGACAAGTTATACAGCATTTCAATGCTTATTAGATAGCTTTTAATGCTTTAAAATCTGTTAGAAATATATCTGTTTGACTGTTTGACTTTAGAGCACCTTTGCAAATTCGGTCAGCCCTCACACTTGGCATTCATTCAGAGCAAACATGCTGAGGAGAGACAGGACAAGTAGCATTCAGGTGGAAAGAACTCTGGATTTTGGCTCAGAAACTTACTGAATCGAAAATCGTAATGCGCAAACATCGAATTGAATCGCTCTGCTCCAGTAGTTCAGGGATCGGGCATTTGTCAAAATATAACCCATGATCACATAGTGCAAAGCAATACCCAGAGCTAGTCCTTAAGTCTATCAACACTGGACTCTGCAAAATCTGCTCTACACATCACTGGAACAACACAGCCCATAAGGATTTCTAGACTCATAAACATACTTGGTTTTCAGACAACTTGACATTTAAGAGCGTTTCTTTTTTTCCTATAATGTGGTTTGGGTGTGGGGGGAAGTGACTTGTTTGTATGTGTTTGTGTTTACCTAAATGTGTGTGTGTCGTGCTGAAACAGAGTGTAGTTTGTCTCCTGTCAGCAGGAGTAAATGGGTACATGGCACTGGGAGAGGCACAACAAGCTTCAGGGCTTATGGATATGTGGTATTTTATCTCCATTGTGGAATCTTATAGAGGCTGATGTCTGTTTTGAAATTGGTTCAATGCTTTATCTTCCATTGAACCCGAGGAGCAGTGGACAGGGTCACCTAAAGTACAGATAGTTCCAGGAAGTTACTGCAATATATGTATATAGTTATGATGAATGTTAAGATACATTTCATTTTATCACTGCGGACCTCCGTAGATGTTCCCTTTGTTTATCACTATTAAGATAAAGAATGCGCGGAGTTATAATCTACTCCTAGGAGCTCATCATCATACTAATAAAACAGTTATAAAATTATGCTCATCAACAATCCTCCAGGCAAACTGCTATTTCGGGAACGTATTCTCATTTATAAAAAAAAAGAAGCAAAAAGACATCAAAGATTTGCAAATGAAATGATCCCTGTAATAGAAATTACATCTTGGTACGCAAACCCATTCAGGATATGACTTAAATCGGTGGCCCTAAAGGATTCATATCTGCACTCAACTCTTTTTGTTTTTCATCCAAAAGATGCAATCAACTATACACCAAGCAAACCACTAAACACCTTCCTACCATAAGAATGAAGGATTCTCCTTTTATGTGGCAAGACATAAAAACATTTCTAACTGTATTACTAGTTTTTGCTGCAGGAGTAATGAATGTAAGTAATCTACACTCCACGCTATATATACTTCATTAGGTACACCTGTCTAGAACTGGGATGGACCCCCTTTTCCCCTTTAGAACTGCCTTAACTCTTGATGGTATAAATTCAACAAGGCGCTGAAAACAATTTCTTAGAGATTTTGGTCCATGTTGATATGACAGGGGTCAGGGGTAATTCAGTGGTTAAGCCATTGGACTATTGTTCAAAAGGACCAGGGTTCAAATCCCAAGAGCACCAAGTTGCCATTGATGGGCACTTGAGCAAGGCCCGTAACCCTCAACTGCTCAGATGTATAATGAGATAAAAATGTAAGTCACTCTGGATAAGGGCGTCCACCAGAATGCGTAAATGGCAGCATCACACCGTTGTTCATCACATCCCAAAGGTGCTCTATTGAATTGAAATCTGGTGACTGTGGTGGCCATTTGAGTACAGTGAACTCATTGTCATGTTCAAGAAACCAGTTTGAGATGATTTTAGCTTTATGACATGACACATCATAAGGAATGGACATGGCCATCAACAATACTCAGGTAGGCTGTGGCATTTACACGATGTTCAGTTGGGCCCCAAAATCTCCCCCACACCATTACACCACCCAGGCAGGATGGATCCATGTTGTTGTGTTGTTTAAGACGAGGCAACACTTAGTGAGCAACCTCAGTTTCCTGTTCTTAGCTGACAGGTGTCACATCCGGTGTTTTGTTCTGCTGCTGTAACACATACAGTACAGTATACTTTAGGGTTCGACACATTGTGTATTCAGAGATGCTCTTTGGCATACCTCGGTTGTAATGAGATGTCATTTGAGTTTGAACCTTTCTGGCTATTCCCCGATAACCTCTGGCATCAACAAAGGTTGTCCAGGGAACTGGACAGCTTCTCTTCTTCAGACCATTCTCTGTAAACCCTAGAGATGGTTGTGTGTGAAAATTCCAGTAGATCAGATGTTTCGGAAATAGCCGGTACAGCCTGTCCGGCACCAACAACCATGTCACGTTCAAAGTCACTTAAATCACCTTTCTGATGCTTTGTATGAACTTCAGCTGATCTTCTTGATGTGGATACTGTACATCCCTAAATGCATTGATTTGCTGTCATGTGGTGGACTGATGAAAGTTATATATGAAGCTTCATATATAGCGGACTATTTCTCTACACACGAGTCGAAACTAAAAAGCTTTTATATATGTATTTATATTAAGATGTGAATTATGCAGCATGGTGGGTTGATCATAGAATTGATCTCTGAACAATTATTGTATTTATAAAGCAAAAGAAGTTTAATAACTCAATCAGCTAACGTAACAAAACACATGACTGAGTAGATCAGTGTGAACTAGAACCAGTGAGAAAGATACCAAATGATCAGAGGGCCTGGACAAGTTCATCAGCGTAACTTTAACTTTTCTTTTAAATGTGTTCTATAGAATATGTTCTGTTTCTAGTCTTCTCAGATGAACTTGAGTCATGCATGTGTATGCTGTCTTTAGGACCTCTGCGGACATCACTCGTGTGATACCCTGGGCATGGCTGATGTGGGGACGGTGTGTTCTCCGGAGAGGAGCTGTGCCGTGATCGAAGATGATGGCCTGCATGCTGCCTTCACTGTCGCACACGAAATTGGTAGGAACAAACCACCAGAAAGCTTTTCTTCACGCATACTGAACTGTAGATGTATTACAGAACCGTGTTGTAGACCCGATTAGGGATGAAGAGGGAAAGAACACAGAGGAGATGAAAATCTATCTTGTGTATCCATGCTGTTTTTAGAGCAATTCCATGGACTGCAAAAGATGATGATTTGATAAAGGTGTTTTGAAGACCTTATGTTCCTAGATGTTTATCAGGTTTTAAATGCATGTATTTTGGGATCAGTGTTCTGATAAATGATAAATTACTCTAACAACTCAATGAATAAGGGCCGTTCAAGTCAAGCCAGGACTTTTGAAGACATACTGTATCTCATGAATAAAGGTCTAAAACCGTTTGACACTTCAAGCAGAGTACGGTGATACGACTCTTAACCACAGTAACGCATTTGAATGGTGCTAACATTTTAAAGAAGGCCGTACATCTGTGAATTAATTCCACTGCAGTCGTTCCTATGAACACTAAGCAAGTGGAATGCCTGACCCATGAACATTTATGGACGCTTCTATGTGTGGGAACTGTACACACAATCATTTATTAACACCACTTGCACATTACAGGAACTTGGCTGGGAGATATTGTAACATTCCCCTCACTCCAAGCAATGTCCACATATTTTAAAGGAGTTCTTGGGAGGCCAGGGTTCCAGGGTTTCAGACATGAAGTAGGCACTCCGATCATGGCTCTGGAATACTGAGAAAACTTTCTATCTTGATGGTATCCGAGCACTGGGATAGTGAAACACTTGGATAAGTCCATAGAGAAATAAAAAGAGTTTTTCCTCATAACTGTGTTGTATAATTAAAGTCCCAGTTTGACATGTACTTCTTTTGCATAATTGTGTTTCAGGGCACCTTCTAGGCTTGTCTCATGATGACTCAAAGTTCTGTGAGGAGAGATATGGTTCCACAGAGGACAAGCGACTCATGTCTTCTATCCTGACCTCCATTGACGCCTCCAAACCCTGGAGTCGCTGCACCTCAGCCACCATCACCGACTTCTTTGATGATGGAAATGGTGTGACACTTTAACGTGACATTTTATCGATAAACATGTAAAGTAAGAAAGAAAGAAAAAAACAGTATATGAAAAACGTGATCTGTAACTACAGAACGTTTCATGGACACATTGTTCTCCAAATTGCATCAACAACAAACGGAGGGGATTTAAGGGAATGTGTGTTTTCTATAATCATGAATGCATCTCATCATTTATCAGAAACTTTTAAAAGAAATGTGCTGAATGACTGAAACAATTGCAATTTTTCTCTCTTCCACTGCAGCGGAGTGTCTGCTCGACACGCCACACAGTCCTTTGCTCGGTCCTGAGGAACTTCCTGGTCAGAGTTATGACGCTATGCGTCAATGCCAGCTAGCCTTTGGACCTGAGTATTCAGTGTGCCCAGGCATGGATGTGTGCGCTCGTCTGTGGTGTGCTGTAATCAGGAAGGGCCAGATGGTGTGTCTGACCAAGAAGCTTCCAGCAGCAGAGGGCACCCAGTGTGGCAAGGGCAGGATATGTCTGCATGGGAAGTGTGTCGACAAGACCCGCAAGAGGCACTATTCGGTGGGTTTGGGAGAAGAATATGGAATTCATTTTGTTTTGTTTCAATTAGATTTAAAATTACTAGGAATCCTGTGTTGAGTTACTTAGCATGATATACTGCGATCATGGAGTGAAAGAGCACCAGAGAAAATATACGATTAGATGTGTTAAAAAAATATGCAACAGCTCGCCAGGAAGAACTGGGTGGTTGCCCCAGCGTGAACCCGGGCTGGAATGTGAGAAAGAGACTCGGGACGAAGAATCAGAACGAAAGTGTAACAGACTCGATGAAATAAAGTACACCCTAAGAGAGACATTGCACGGTCATGGGCAGGGAGGAATTTAAAGTGAGGAAAGATGGGGTGGAACCAGTGACAGAAAGTTGAAGACAGATGAACTGGAGATGTCATTAGGAAAAGTGTAAGCAGGAAAGCAGGTCAAATGAGGCGTGAAGGTGTGTGGGCTTTCTCAACGTGAACATATGAGAAACGAATATACAGTATGAGAAGCAGGAACGTGCGAAAGCTGGAAGTGCCAACTTGGCACGAGAGGGTATTCTTTAACACAGTACTATGTTGCGACAATAGAAATAAGAGACGTGACGTGAAATAAGACAAGAAACTGAACGGGGTCGAAGAAGTTCGTTGAATAAATTACAAGTACCAATCTGTCCCTTGGTTATTGTGCATAACTCTGTAACGATGCAGTCATAAGGCCTTTTTCCTAGCCTAAGGAAGCCAGGATAATATCAAGCAGATTAATCCTGCAAGACGTGGGGAATTTTTATGTCGTGTCTGCCCTTCTCCAGGCTGCTTGGGTATTTTCGTCTGGTAGGTTATTAAGTGTCACAGAGACTGATTTTCTTTAAAAGAAGAATGTCCCCTTTGAGAGTATTTCCTCATGTCTATTTGTTTGTACTAAGGATTCAGGAAAATGTAACTCGTCCCATTTAAGCTCACACATACACATACACATACATACTTCCCCTTTTTTCCTATGGTAAATTTGTCTTCAATGTACATTACAGTCTTCAATGTTCGGAGTGCGCCATCACTCAGTTAAGACAGTTTTCAAGCTGTTGTTGGCTTATGTGTTCTGTTTATTAGTAACAGAAATGGGTGTGCGCACATTCTTGCATAATACATCTCTCTGAGACTCTTTTAACTTACTTATTGCTGTAGCTGAATTCTTTGGACATTAAGCAATTTTAAGAAAAATGTGCTTCACTGTCTCTCAAACACCGCAGATCCAGATGCAGATGCCTTGGAACCTTTGTTAGTTGCTGGGTTTTTTTCGTATTTTATTATCGAAAACGGCCGTGTGGTAGACAAGCAACAATTTTATGTCATATTACGATTTAGGTTTACTTTTCCCTCCGTCCCTGTCAAAAACACGGGTATCCAAAGTTCAATGAATTCTTGTTACGGTATCTTGAAGCAGTTTGTTTCGGGTCTGGTTTATGCTCGCTGCATAGAGGTCTATTTGGCTCTCAATATTTTCCATTTGCATTCAAGTTTTTTTTTTTTTGTCATCCTTATGGTCACTAACAAAGAACATCATCTCCGTTGTGGAGCGGTGGTGGCTAGTGACGGGTCGTTCATGAACGATTCGTTCTTTTTGAACGAATCTTTAACATGACTCAGAAGAACGAGTCGTCTGGGAGAGTGATTCGTTCATTTTCTACTGGGCGCGCATGCGCAAATCATTGCAAAACCTCCGTAGGTTGTGTACAGGAAACAGAATTGAGCGATTCGTTTTCAATGACTTGTCTACTCCGAGTCGTTTGTTCTCTTGTCACGTGACTCCCACAGACGCTATGCGGTGCAATAGATTCAAAA